>JAVMKO010000058.1:0-64857 GCA_032164245.1 Sternotherus odoratus
TAGCCCCCCCCTCACCGGGCGTGTGCTGCCCGCAGGCTGAACGAGAACATGAACGTCTGTGTGGCCGACTTCGGCCTGTCCAAGAAGATCTACAACGGGGACTATTATCGCCAGGGCCGCATCGCCAAGATGCCCGTCAAGTGGATCGCCATCGAGAGCCTGGCCGACCGCGTCTACACCACAAAGAGCGACGTGGTGAGCCCGGGGGCGGGCGCGGCTACCGGCCCCCTGCCGGCTACTGACCCCCCCGGCTGGCTACTGACCCCCCCGGCCGGCTCCTGGCCCCCCCGGCCGGCTACTGACCCCCCGGCCGGCTACTGACCCCCCCTGCCGGCTACCGGCCCCCCCGCCGGCTACTGACCCCCCCGGCTGGCTACTGACCCCCCCGGCCGGCTCCTGGCCCCCCCGGCTGGCTACTGACCCCCCCGGCCGGCTCCTGGCCCCACCCGGCCGGCTACTGACCCCCCGGCCGGCTCCTGGCCCCTGCCGGCTCCTGGCCCCCCCGGCCGGCTCCTGACCCCCCCGGCCGGCTCCTGGCCCCCCCGGCCGGCTACTGACCCCCCCCTGCCGGCTACCGGCCCCCTGCCGGCTCCTGGCCCCCCCCGGCCGCTCTGGCCCCCCCGGCCGGCTACTGACCCCCCCCTGCCGGCTACCGGCCCCCTGCCGGCTCCTGGCCCCCCCGGCCGGCTCCTGACCCCCCGGCCGGCTCCTGGCCCCCCCTGCCGGTCCTGACCCCCCCGGCCGGCTACTGACCCCCCCCCAGCCGGCTACCGGCCCCCCCAGCCGGCTACCGGCCCCCCTGCCGGCTCCTGGCCCCCCCAGCTGGCTACTGACCCCCCCGGCTGGCTACCGGCCCCCCTGGCCGGCTACTGACCTCCCCCCCAGCTACCGATCCCCCCTGGCTGGCTACTGACCCCTCCTGCCCGGCTACCGGCCCCTTCTGCCCGGCTACTGGCCCCCCTGGCTGGCTACTGACCTTCCTGGGCCGGCTACCGATCCCTCCTGCCTGGCTACCAACCCCTCCTGCCCCGGCCCATGGTGGCGCTCACGCCTGTCTCCCTCCGCAGTGGTCGTTCGGGGTCACCATGTGGGAGATCGCCACGCGGGGCAGACGCCGTACCCGGGCGTGGAGAACAGCGAGATCTACGACTACCTGCGTCAGGGGCATCGCCTCAAGCAGCCCCTGGACTGCCTGGATGGGCTGTAAGAGCCCCCCCCCGGGGACCCCCCCCGGACCCGCCCCCCGGGGACCCCCCCGGACCCGCCCCTGGGGACCCCCCCGGACCCACCCCCTGGGACCCCCCCGGACCCGCCCCTGGGGACCCCCCGGACCCGCCCCCCGGGGACCCCCCGGACCCGCCCCTGGGGACCCCCCCGGACCCACCCCCTGGGGACCCCCCCGGACCCGCCCCTGGGGGACCCTCCTAGACCCCCCGGACCCGCCCCCTGGGGACCCTCCCAGACCCCCCGGACCCACCCCCTGGGGACCCCCCCCGGACCCGCCCCTGGGGACCCTCCCAGACCCCCCGGACCCGCCCCCTGGGGACCCCCCCGGACCCACCCCTGGGGACCCTCCCAGACCCACCGGACCGCCCCCTGGGGACCCCCCCGGACCCCACCCCTGGGGACCCTCCAGACCCCCCCGGACCCGCTCCCCGGGGACCCCCCCGGACCCGCCCCTGGGGACCCTCCCAGACCCCCCGGACCCGCCCCCTGGGGACCCCCCCGCACCCACCCCTGGGGACCCTCCCAGACCCCCCGGACCCGCTCCCCGGGGACCCCCCGGACCCCGCCCCTGGGGACCCCCCCGGACCCGCCCCCTGGGGACCCCCCCGGACCCACCCCTGGGGACCCTCCCAGACCCCCCGGACCCGCCCCCTGGGGACCCCCCCGACCCACCCTGGGGACCCTCCCAGACCCCCCGGACCCGCTCCCCTGGGGACCCCCCCGGACCCGCCCCTGGGGACCCCCCCGGACCCACCCCTGGGGACCCTCTAGACCCCCCGGACCCGCTCCCTGGGGACCCCCCCGGACCCACCCCTGGGGACCCTCCCAGACCCCCCGGACCCACCCCATGGGGACCCTCCCAGACCCCCCGGACCCGCCCCTGGGACCCTCACCAGACCCCCCCGGACCCACCCCCTGGGGACCCTCCCAGACCCCCCCCTGGGGACCCTCCCAGACCCCCCGGACCCGCCCCTGGGGACCCTCCCAGACCCACCCTTGGGGTCCCTCCCAGACCCCCCGGACCCGCCCCTGGGGACCCTCCCAGACCCCCCGGACCCACCCCCTGGGGACCCTCCCAGACCCCCCAGACCCGCCGCATGGGGACCCTCTCAGACACCCCGGACCCGCCGCCTGGGGACCCTCTCAGACCCCCCGGACCCGCCCCTGGGGACCCTCCCAGACCCCCCGGACCCGCTCCCTTGGGACCCTCCCAGACCCCCCGGACCCGCCCCTGGGGACCCTCCCAGACCCACCCTTGGGGACCCTCCCAGACCCCCCAGACCCGCCCCTGGGGACCCTCCCAGACCCCCCGGACCCACCCCCTGGGGACAGCCCCGGACCCACCCCCCTGGGGACCCTCCCAGACCCCCCGGACCCGCCGCATGGGGACCCTCCCAGACCCCCCGGACCCGCCCCCTGGGGACCCTCCCAGACCCCCCCGGACCCACCCCCTGGGGACCCCCCTGGACCCCGCCCCCTGGGGACCCTCCCAGACCCCCCGGACCCGCCCCCTGGGGACCCTCCCAGACCCGCCCCCTGGGGACCCTCCCAGACCCCCCCGGACCCGCCCCCCTGGGGACCCCTCCCAGATCCCCAGAGGACCCCCCGGACCCACCCCCTGGGGACCCCCTCCCAGACCCCCAGGGGAACCCCCCCCCCCCGGACCTGCCTCCAGCGGGCCCTGCCCACCCCCAGGCATTCCCAGCATGCGGCATCTCAGCCCCCGCCAAGGGAGCGCTGGACAGTCGTCCCCACAACGCCCCACCCCAGAGGTGGCTGCATCTCTGCGCCGGGCAGGGGCCCTGTATAGCCAGCCCCCCCCCACTCCAGAGGCCCCCCCCCCATTCATGGCTGCCCCTCTCCCCAGGTACCAGCTGATGAGCAGCTGCTGGGCCCTGCACCCCAAGGAGCGCCCCCCTTCGAGGTGCTGCGCGGGGAGCTGGAGAAGACCCTGCAGAGTCTCCCGCCCGCACCACGACCCCGACGAGATCCTCTACGTCAACATGGAGGAGGGGGGGGCCGAGCGGGGCGCCGAGGGGGCCTGGGCCCCCCGCAGCCGGCCAAGGAGCAGCTGCTCCCCAAGGGGGCCGTGAGGGCCCAGGTGCACCAGGCCGAGGGGGCGGGACGCTACGTGCTGTGCCCCGCCCCCCCCGAGAGCGGCCGGCGGCCGGGCGACCCCCCCGCCTCCCCCGCGCCCTGCGCTGCCTCCGAGGAGGGGGCCTGAGGGGGGCCGACCCCTATCTCGCTGGGAGCCTGCTGGGGTGGGCCAGACACCCTCCCTCTACCAACTCGTGTCTGACCCCCCGATCCTGAGCCCCCCCACTCCCCATCGCCTGTCTGACCCCCCCGATCCTGAGCCCCCCACTCCCCATCGCCTGTCTGACCCCCCCGATCCTGAGCCCCCCACTCCCCATCGCCTGTCTGACCCCCCCCCGATCCTGAGCCCCCACTCCCCATCGCCTGTCTGACCCCCCCGATCCTGAGCCCCCCACTCCCCATCGCCTGTCTGACCCCCCCCGTCCTGAGGCCCCCCACTCCCCATCGCCTGTCTGACCCCCCGATCCTGAGCCCCCCACTCCCCATCGCCTGTCTGACCCCCCCCGATCCTGAGCCCCCCCACTCCCCCATCGCCTGTCTGACCCCCCGATCCTGAGCCCCCCACTCCCCATCGCCTGTCTGACCCCCCGATCCTGAGCCCCCCACTCCCCATCGCCTGTCTGACCCCCGATCCTGAGCCCCCACTCCCCATCCCCTGTCTGACCCCCCCGATCCTGAGCCCCCCGCTCCCCATCCCCTGTCTGACCCCCCCGATCCTGAGCCCCCCACTCCCCATCGCCTGTCTGACCCCCCGATCCTGAGCCCCCCACTCCCCATCGCCTGTCTGACCCCCCGATCCTGAGCCCCCCACTCCCCATCGCCTGTCTGACCCCCCCGATCCTGAGCCCCCCGCTCCCCATCCCCTGTCTGACCCCCCTGATCCTGAGCCCCCCCGCTCCCCATCTCCTGTCTGACCCCCCCGATCCTGAGCCCCCCGCTCCCCATCGCCTGTCTGACCCCCCGATCCTGAGCCCCCCACTCCCCATCAATTCCTCCCCCCACATCACCTGTCCCCACCGCCCCTTCCACCCCAGCAACTCCCCAACTCCCCATCCCCCAGCGAGACCTTCCCTGCCAGCCCCCTTGCCATGCAGTGGGGCTGGGGTGTGATCGGTCTCCCTGCTGGGCCCAGGCCCCCCTGCCCTCCATGGGCCCCCCCGCTGGGACAGACACTCGGGGGGAGCAGGGGGCGGCCTGGCCTGGGCGGGGCAGGAAAAGGGACAGGCTGGGTCGCTGCCCCCCCCCGGCCCAGCCCCCCATTTCCCCTCCAGCTGTTTCACTGCCATAGGGCGGGGGCAGGGCGGGGCCCCCGCCCCCCACTGAGACGGGACGATCAGGAAGGGGGTGACGCCGGGACGGGGCCGGATCGAGGTAGCCCAGTGGGAGCTCGCAGGAGCCCCCAGGAACCTGCCCACCGAGTCCTGCCGGGCTGGGACGACGGAGCCGGCGCGGGGAGCGGAGCGGGGCCCGGAGCCACTGGGGGTGGGGAGATTCCTGGGCCCCCGCTGCCCTCGGTTCACCTCTGCAGCCAGGAGCACAACGAGCCCCCCGGGAACTCGGGCGGGGGCTGATTCCGGAGACTCGCCCCCCAGCGAAGCCACTTTTGCACTATTGTCTGAGCCGCTGCCGACCGGCTCCGGGTTCGAATCCCTGGCGGCCGGTGGGGCGGCCGTGAGCTGCGTCCGGCTGGGTGCCGCTGCGGATCGGCGCGAGCCGTGGGCCCCCCCGGAAAGGGGGCGCGGCGTGGACGGGGCAGATACCGGAGCCCAGCGGCTCCCGCCCCTCCGCTGTCAGGCTGGTGTCAAACCAAGAGCTTCGCCCGGCCCCGGGGACAGCGACAAGGGACCCCGGCTTGGGGGCTGCCGGGAATTCAGCCTTCGAGTGAGTCCGGCCCCCGCGAGCCCCGGCGCGGCCCTGGCCCGAGCGGACGGGAGCGTCCAGACTCGGTTGACGCGCTGTCTATGGAGCGGCTGTTCCAGGTTTATCGCACCTGCCAGGGCGCGAGCCGGGCGAGAGCGTTCGGCCGCAGCCCTGCTTCTAATAAACGCTTCCTTCCCAGAGCCCGCCGCGCCGCGTCCATTGCAGCCGGGGTGCGCGGGCAGAGCGGGGGGGCAGGACTCCTGGGGGAGGGGGGGCTGGGAGCCCGGACTCCTGGGTTCTCTCCCAGGGCGAGGCGGGGTGGCTCTGTCCCTGACTTGGCGCTGCAGGCGGGAGGGACTGGCGGGCAGAGCGGGGCTGGTCCCCCAGGACAAACAGCCCAGAACGGGGCCTGCTCCCCAGGCTGAACGGGGGAGGGGGAGGTGTGGGAGCCAGAGCAGGCTGGGGGGGGGGGGGGGACAGACACCGCCTGGCTTTGAGTATCCTCTTAGCAAAGCATGCTGGGAGTGGAGGAGTTGGGGGGGCTATAAAACAGGCCCCTCCCTCCCCTGTGAGGGGAGCTGCTGGTGCCCCCCCCCCAGGGCTTAGGGGGCTCTGTGGTGTCTGGTGCCGGCAGCCAGCCCCGGGGGAGGGAGAAGGGGCTCCGCACAGCTGGTTTCTGCCGCGTGGGTCAGGCCCACAGCTGGTGCAAAGTGGGGGTGATGCTCCAACCTGTAGTCCCTGGGGGCGTTGTCCCCCCCAGCTCTGCCGGTGCCCCTCACTCCCGACCCGCAGCCCCCCACTAAATCTCTGCCTCCCAGCGCCAGGGAGTCGCGGCCGGAGCTGGTTTCCGTTTGCCACGGAGCAGGGCCCAGCCGAGAACAAAGGCGCCCCAGAGCCTCGCTGCCCCCGGCCCCCTTATCGGGGATTAAGACGTTTCGCAATTGGGGCGGGAGCCCATCAGAGAAGGACAAACCCCCCCCCCCCCCACTCCGGGGCCTTTTCCGCAAACTGATATGGGGGGGGACATGCCAAGTTCCTGCTGGGATCCGGCCCCTGATCAGGCCCCATTACACAACGGGATTTACAGCAATTCCCCATCAGCACTGGGATCTGTGCCCCACTCCCGACCCGCAGCCCCTGCCAGCCCAGCCCTGGGATCCCACCCCCAGTGCCCCCCACTCCCGACCCGCAGCCCCTGCCAGCCCAGCCCTGCGCTCCCCACCCCCCAGTGCCCCCCACTCCCGACCCGCAGCCCCTGCCAGCCCAGCCTGGGATCCCCAACCCCAGTGCCCCCCACTCCCGACCCGCAGCCCCTGCCAGCCCAGCCCTGGGATCCCCACCCCCCAGTGCCCCCCACTCCCGACCCGCAGCCCCTGCCAGCCAGCCCTGCGCTCCCCCACCCCCCAGTGCCCCCCACTCCCGACCCGCAGCCCTGCCAGCCCAGCCCTGCGCTCCCCACCCCCCAGTGCCCCTCAACTCCCGACCCGCAGCCCCTGCCAGCCCAGCCCTGGGCTCCCCACCCCCCAGTGCCCCTCACTCCCGACCCCGCAGCCCCTGCCAGCCCAGCCCTGGGATCCCCACCCCCAGTGCCCCCCACTCCCGACCCGCAGCCCCTGCCAGCCCAGCCCTGCGCTCCCCACCCCCCAGTGCCCCCCACTCCGACCCGCAGCCCCTGCCAGCCCAGCCCTGCGCTCCCCACCCCCCAGTGCCCCCACTCCCGACCCGCAGCCCCTGCCAGCCCAGCCCTGGGCTCCCCACCCCCCAGAGCTCCTCACTCCCGACCCGCAGCCCCTGCCAGCCCAGCCCTGCGCTCCCCACCCCCCAGTGCCCCCCACTCCCGACCCGCAGCCCCTGCCAGCCCAGCCCTGGGCTCCCCACCCCCAGTGCCCCTCACTCCCGACCCGCAGCCCCTGCCAGCCAGCCCTGGGCTCCCCACCCCCCAGTGCCCCTCACTCCCGACCCGCAGCCCCTGCCAGCCCAGCCCTGGGCTCCCCACCCCCCAGTGCCCCTCACTCCCGACCCGCAGCCCCTGCCAGCCCAGCCCTGGGCTCCCCACCCCCCCAGTGCCCCTCACTCCCGACCCGCAGCCCCTGCCAGCCCAGCCCTGCGCTCCCCACCCCCCAGTGCCCCTCACTCCCGACCGCAGCCCCTGCCAGCCCAGCCCTGGGCTCCCCACCCCCCAGTGCCCCTCACTCCCGACCCGCAGCCCCTGCCAGCCCAGCCCTGGGCTCCCCACCCCCAGTGCCCCTCACTCCCGACCCGCAGCCCCTGCCAGCCCAGCCCTGGGCTCCCCACCCCCAGTGCCCCTCACTCCCGACCGCCAGCCCCTGCCAGCCCAGCCCTGGGCTCCCCACCCCCCAGTGCCCCTCACTCCCGACCCGCAGCCCACTGCCAGCCCAGCCCTGGCTCCCCACCCCCCAGTGCCCCTCACTCCCGACCCGCAGCCCCTGCCAGCCCAGCCCTGGGCTCCCCACCCCCCAGTGCCCCTCACTCCCGACCCGCAGCCCCTGCCAGCCCAGCCCTGGGCTCCCCACCCCCCAGTGCCCCTCACTCCCGACCCGCAGCCCCTGCCAGCCCAGCCCTGGGCTCCCCACCCCCCAGTGCCCCTCACTCCCGACCCGCAGCCCCTGCCAGCCCAGCCCTGGGCTCCCCACCCCCAGTGCCCCTCACTCCCGACCCGCAGCCCCCTGCCAGCCCAGCCCTGGCCTCCCCACCCCCCAGTGCCCCTCACTCCCGACCCGCAGCCCCTGCCAGCCCAGCCCTGGGCTCCCCACCCCCAGTGCCCCTCACTCCCGACCCGCAGCCCCTGCCAGCCCAGCCTGGGCTCCCCACCCCCCAGTGCCCCTCACTCCCGACCCGCAGCCCCTGCCAGCCCAGCCCTGGGCTCCCCACCCCCCAGTGCCCCTCACTCCCGACCCGCAGCCCCTGCCAGCCCAGCCCTGGGCTCCCCACCACCCCAGTGCCCCTCACTCCCGACCCGCAGCCCCTGCCAGCCCAGCCCTGGCCTCCCCACCCCCCAGTGCCCCTCACTCCCGACCCGCAGCCCCTGCCAGCCCAGCCCTGGCCTCCCCACCCCCCAGTGCCCCTCACTCCCGACCCGCAGCCCCTGCCAGCCCAGCCCTGGCCTCCCCACCCCCCAGTGCCCCTCACTCCCGACCCGCAGCCCCTGCCAGCCCAGCCCTGGCCTCCCCACCCCCCAGTGCCCCTCACTCCCGACCCGCAGCCCCTGCCAGCCCAGCCCTGGCCTCCCCACCCCCCAGTGCCCCTCACTCCCGACCCGCAGCCCCTGCCAGCCCAGCCCTGGGCTCCCCACCCCCCAGTGCCCCTCACTCCCGACCCGCAGCCCCTGCCAGCCCAGCCCTGGGCTCCCCACCCCCCAGTGCCCCTCACTCCCGACCCGCAGCCCCTGCCAGCCCAGCCCTGGGCTCCCCACCCCCCAGTGCCCCTCACTCCCGACCCGCAGCCCCTGCCAGCCCAGCCCTGGGCTCCCCACCCCCCAGTGCCCCTCACTCCCGACCCGCAGCCCCTGCTCCAGCCTTGGCTCTTAGCACCCCCTGCAGGGTCCCTCCCCCGGTTCCCATCAGGTCACACCCAGGGCTCAGGCCCCTCTTGCTTGGGCATGACCCCCCCCCCCGTTAATCCCCCAGCCCCGCTATCTCCCTGGCACAGGCAGCCCGTCCATCACCGCGCTGAACAAGCGAACCTGAAACCAGCCAATTTAGGGCTCAGTGTCAGGTCACCCGGGGTAGCGAGCGGCTCTGATCTGCCCGGCCCCCCGGCCCCCCGGCCCCCAGCACCTCCGCTGCCTATATAAAGCGCCGGAGGGCGCCGGGGCTGGCACAGACGGGCCATGGCCACCATCGCGCTAGCCCTGTTCCTGGCGGGCTGGACGGCTGCCTCCGTGAGTATCTCGGCCGGAGGGGAACGGCCGCGGGGTTGAAATCACCTGCCCGCCCTGGACACGGGGGAGACCCTGCCGGGGTGACCGGCGAGTCCATCCCTGTCCCTGCTGCGTGGCCACGAAACGTCCCCTGGGTTTCCCCTCTGCCCGTCCCGATCCCCCTGGACGCTCCTCCCCAGAGGTGGCTGCAGGCCCGTGGTGCTTTGGGAGGGGACGTGAGCCGGGACGCTCCGGTGATGGGTCCCCCCTGTCGTCCCCCCCCCCCCCCGTCCCCCTTCCAGGCCGTCCAGAATCTGAGCAGCGTGATGGACGCCAGCGGGCACTGCGTCTGCACCGTCATCCTGCCCGACGACACCTTCCCCCTGCGGCGCCTCGAGCTGCTGGAGACCTCCGCCCGCAACCTGACCCTCCGCGTGCAGCGGGAGATGGAGACGGTGAGGCTGGGGTGGGACGGGGGGGGGAGGGGACCCCGAATTCCTTCCCTTCCCTGGTCAGGGCAGGCTGGGGGCCGACAGAGCCGCCCGGGAGGGGCCACTCAGCCCGCGGGGCAGCCGTCCTGGGGCGCGGGAGCTGCTGGGCACTCAGCCCTGGTGCACTCCCGGGGCTGGGCTGGAGCCCGCCGGCTGCGTGGGGCCCGGCTGCCCTCTGCTGGCACCGTCGGGGGAATCGCCCCGGCCCTGCTCGCCAGCCCATCTTCTCCCACTAGCGAATCACCAACGTCCCTCGGGGGTCCCCTGCCCCCGCTCGGCCCCCAGCATCTCAGCGCCAAGGCCCAAGCCCGGGGGAACAACGGACGACGTCGTCCCGGGACTCGCCGCAACGGGCACCACTCAGTGCTGGCGCCACCGAAGCGAGCCCCTCCCCCCCCACCTCAGGCCCCCCCCGCTCCGGGGAGGGGCAGGCGGACAGCCCGGGGCACCCCCTGTTCCGGAGCTGGGGGGAAGGGGGGCAGCGGGATGGTTCCTGTCAATGCCGCGAGTGAAACTGACCCGGGCGTGGGAACGGAACATTTCCCCCGAAATCCTCCCGGGGAATCTCGCCCCGACCCCGTCCCGGCTCCAGAGGAATTTGGGTTTTTTTCTTGGTTCCCCAGACGGTGACATTTTCAGGGGAGCCGGTGGGTGCGACTGAGGTGGGTGGGGCGCTCCCCCCACATCCAGCCTCAGGGCGCCGGGACGGCACACGTGGGGGGTGTGAATCCAGCGGGGTCAGGGCCTGATCTCCGCTGCCCCAGTGTTAATCCGGAGTCACCCCGGACTGCAGTGGGGCGGGGGCTGGTTCTGACACCCGGGTCTCCCCCCCGGCAGCTCCAGGACTACGGGCAGCGCCTGGCGCGGCACGAGGCCCGGCTGCAGAACGCCAGCCGCCGGCTGCAGCTGCTGGAGACGGGCGACGTGACCCCCACGGAGCTGGACTTCCAGGAGCTGCAGAAGGAGATTGACGAGATGGAGTCGGTCGTGGGCCGGCTCCGCTCCTCCCTCAACGGGAGCGACACCGCGGTGGACGTGGTGTACCAGGAGGTGGGTCTGACCCCGGGGGCCCGGGGGCGAGAGACGGGCTGTGCGGGGCGTGCGGGGCGATTCCCACCCGCGCTCAGACCCCCGGCTGGCCGTCGTGTCCCGGGGGGGGGCGGGGAATTCCCTGCCGCGTGGGGTGGCCGGAAGAACCAGCCAATTGCAAGCTGGGAAGGCCGCGTGTCGCTCTCTCTCACGCCTCTTCTGCGGCCAATTGCTTCTGTTCCTCACCCAGGCCATGCCCCCCGCATAATCCCTGTAAGCCCCGCCCCCAGGAGAGCGTCCTGGCCCGTCCCACCTGGGAGCAGCCCCTGTCGGGATGGGACTGACGCGATGAAGTGCCCTCAACACCGACCCCCACCCTCCTTGGGCTGGCCCGGGGCCCACTGCCAGCTCGACTTCCGCTGGGTTTGGGTCCAGCCCGCAGGAGGGAGGACTCAGCCCCTGCCTGTCCCTCCATGTGTGGGGCCCCGACTGCCCCAAAGAGACATGTGGTGCCCTGCACATGGGTCGACACCTGCTCCCAGCGCAGGCTCTGAGCAGACCCGGGCAGCGTCGCTGTGTCGGTCTCAGCGACGGGCGCAGGCTCTGAGCAGACCCCGGCAGCGTCGCTGTGTCGGTCTCAGCGATGGGCGCAGGCTCTGAACAGACCCGGGCAGCGTCGCTGTGTCGGTCTCAGCGATGGGCGCAGGCTCTGAGCAGACCCCGGCAGCGTCGCTGTGTCGGTCTCAGCGATGGGCGCAGGCTCTGAGCAGACCCGGGCAGCGTCGCTGTGTCGGTCTCAGCGATGGGCGCAGGCTCTGAGCAGACCCAGGCAGCGTCGCTGTGTCGGTCTCAGCGACGGGCGCAGGCTCTGAGCAGACCCCGGCAGCGTCGCTGTGTCGGTCTCAGCGATGGGCGAAGGCTCTGAACAGACCCGGGCAGTGTCGCTGTGTCGGTCTCAGCGACGGGCGCAGGCTCTGAGCAGACCCGGGCAGTGTCGCTGTGTCGGTCTCAGCGATGGGCGCAGGCTCTGAGCAGACCCGGGCAGCGTCGCTGTGTCGGTCTCAGCGACGGGCGCAGGCTCTGAACAGACCCGGGCAGCGTCGCTGTGTCGGTCTCAGCGATGGGCGCAGGCTCTGAACAGACCCGGGCAGCGTCGCTGTGTCGGTCTCAGCGACGGGCGCAGGCTCTGAGCAGACCCGGGCAGCGTCGCTGTGTCGGTCTCAGCGATGGGCGCAGGCTCTGAGCAGACCCGGGCAGCGTCGCTGTGTCGGTCTCAGCGATGGGCGCAGGCTCTGAGCAGACCCGGGCAGCGTCGCTGTGTCGGTCTCAGCGATGGGCGCAGGCTCTGAGCAGACCCGGGCAGCGTCGCTGTGTCGGTCTCAGCGATGGGCGCAGGCTCTGAGCAGACCCGGGCAGCGTCGCTGTGTCGGTCTCAGCGATGGGCGCAGGCTCTGAGCAGACCCGGGCAGCGTCGCTGTGTCGGTCTCAGCGATGGGCGCAGGCTCTGAGCAGACCCGGGCAGCGTCGCTGTGTCGGTCTCAGCGATGGGCGCAGGCTCTGAGCAGACCCGGGCAGCGTCGCTGTGTCGGTCTCAGCGATGGGCGCAGGCTCTGAGCAGACCCGGGCAGCGTCGCTGTGTCGGTCTCAGCGATGGGCGCAGGCTCTGAACAGACCCGGGCAGCGTCGCTGTGTCGGTCTCAGCGATGGGCGCAGGCTCTGAGCAGACCCGGGCAGCGTCGCTGTGTCGGTCTCAGTGATGGGCGCAGGCTCTGAACAGACCCCGGCAGCGTCGCTGTGTCGGTCTCAGCGATGGGCGCAGGCTCTGAACAGACCCGGGCAGCGTCGCTGTGTCGGTCTCAGCGATGGGCGCAGGCTCTGAACAGACCCGGGCAGCGTCGCTGTGTCGGTCTCAGCGATGGGCGCAGGCTCTGAGCAGACCCGGGCAGCGTCGCTGTGTCGGTCTCAGCGATGGGCGCAGGCTCTGAACAGACCCAGGCAGCGTCGCTGTGTCGGTCTCAGCGATGGGCGCAGGCTCTGAGCAGACCCGGGCAGCGTCGCTGTGTCGGTCTCAGCGATGGGCGCAGGCTCTGAACAGACCCCGGCAGCGTCGCTGTGTCGGTCTCAGCGACGGGCGCAGGCTCTGAGCAGACCCGGGCAGCGTCGCTGTGTCGGTCTCAGCGATGGGCGCAGGCTCTGAACAGACCCGGGCAGCGTCGCTGTGTCGGTCTCAGCGATGGGCGCAGGCTCTGAGCAGACCCGGGCAGCGTCGCTGTGTCGGTCTCAGCGATGGGCGCAGGCTCTGAACAGACCCAGGCAGCGTCGCTGTGTCGGTCTCAGCGATGGGCGCAGGCTCTGAGCAGACCCGGGCAGCGTCGCTGTGTCGGTCTCAGCGATGGGCGCAGGCTCTGAACAGACCCCGGCAGCGTCGCTGTGTCGGTCTCAGCGACGGGCGCAGGCTCTGAGCAGACCCGGGCAGCGTCGCTGTGTCGGTCTCAGCGACGGGCGCAGGCTCTGAACAGACCCGGGCAGCGTCGCTGTGTCGGTCTCAGCGATGGGCGCAGGCTCTGAGCAGACCCCGGCAGCGTCGCTGTGTCGGTCTCAGCGATGGGCGCAGGCTCTGAACAGACCCGGGCAGCCTCACTCCTGGGTTCTGCTCAAGTCACATTTTCAAGCTTTTCCTCGCAAGCGCAAGGGCTAGAACTGTAATTCCCCCTCCCCTCCCCCACACTTTCTAGTCAGGCGAAGGTCCAAGAAAGGGTTAATCTCCAGCGTACCGATTCAATCCGCATTCAGAGTCCGGCCCATGAGGAGTCGCTTGCCGGCTGCCAGGCCCAGGCAGGGCGACCCCGTTTCCAAGCCCCCGTCCTCTCTGCGGCGAGTCTCCCGCCTTCGTGCGCGGTGGGGAACCTTTGGACCAGGACGGGCCGTCGTTCGCTACCCGGCTGTTGGAAGGAGACGTCCGGGGACGGGCCAGGCTACGTTGTCCTGCTAACGATAACGAGAAACGCCTTCGCGGCGCTGTTCGCCGGGGCGCTGAGTCCCTGGGGCCGGGGGCCGCCCTTTGCAGCGCCTCCCCGGCTCCGGTTCTCGGCCACGCGGCCCGACGGGGCCTCCGCTGCTGTGAGCCAGCTCTGCCCCCTGCCCGCAGACGTCTCTAGTACCCGCAGCCCAGCCGGGAGGGTGCAGGGACCCAGGCGCCCTTGACTCCTGCCCAATGTCTTGGTCTTTCAGCTGTTTGTGACTTTCTGCCGCCCGACCAGCTACATCCTGCCCTTCGTCAACCTCCGGGGCAAGTCCCTGATGGACCCGCGCTGGCACTGCCCCCTCATCTACCTCCTGCGCAAGACCCAGAAGGCCCGGATGTGCGAGCTCCTGGATGCCCCGCGGTGGTGGGCCGAGCCCAGGGAGGACTATGTCATCCTGGCGCCCCGGCGCTGGGACCGCAGGTCTCACCGGAGGTCCTTCGCCTGCTGGAAGCCGCAGTGAGCCGCCCGCCGGCCGGTTCCGGGGCGGAAGGGTGAGGATTGGACGGGGGAGCCGCCCACCGGGAGATCACTGGACGCCCCAGGACACCCCACAGCTTCATCGTCACCTGCTCTCCCCATCTGGTTCTGTGGCACCCGCTCCGGAAGTCCACGAAGGGTTAATCGGTGCCAGTGATTGACAATTGCCTCTCCCTTTGCCCCACCCCCCGGCGGGCGTGGCTTAGCTTTTGGCCACGCCCGGCGGCTTGGCGGGCTCTGGGGACTCCCGGAGAGTCGCAAAGTCGTTCCCGGGGACAAGTTTTCCCTTGCACGCCCAGTGTGACGGCAGCAGCTGGGCGTCGAGCTGGGAAACGTGCTCGTGAAATCCTAAACTCACCAGGAGCCCCACGCGCGGGACGATCCGGCCCCATGTTCTTATCTGCCCTGAGGTGCACCCAGCGGTGCCTGGCCCCCCTCCCGCCAAAGAGAAACGCGGCCCCGAGCCGCCTTTCCCAGTCAAACCGCCCCGGCTCCCTTGTATTCCCCACATGCTCTGCCCCCCCTGCCCTCCCATCGCCTGCATCCCCCCGGCGCCGTCCCACTGTCCGGTTATTCGCGGCTAAAAGGAAAAACTGCAATAAAACCGTTTCTATTTCACCATCCTGCTCGAGTTCATTTCCAAGGCTGGGGCGGGAAACATTTCAGCTGCCACGGCAGCGACACTAGAACAGGCGCGGGATCCCAGCGGGGTCAGGCACGAAAACGGGGACCCCCCGGCGCCCCTCACACCAGCCAGCGTGGGCAGAACACCCGGCCAGAGGACCTCCGAAAAGGAACAGTCCTGGGCATGCCGGCCAACCCCACCCTGGGGCCGAGCTGGGGCGAAGGACGGATCGTTGGGTTCGCTGAAGAACAATCACTTTGCGTCGCAGCGAAAACGAACGGTTGCGCGCTCTTTGGTGCATTGAAAAGTTGCGGGGGGGGGGGGGGGGATTTATTTGGGGCTGAACGAAACATTTTGTTTGAAAAACTTTCGTTTGGATGTGGAGCCGTTTTCAGCCTGGGCCGCGGGGCCTGCGGTGAGTTAGCGCGAAACCGAGCGTCCTGCTGAAAGCCCAACGGAGCGCCGGGCCGGTTTGCTCGGAATGGCTCGGGGCTGGTTTCCCACCGACACGGTTTGGCGAAACTGATGCAAATTCACGAAACGTTTGGCTGTTTCGTCACATCTGCATTTTTCCCCTGGGAAAAAAGACGTTTGGGACCCAATTTCCCCCCGACTCTAGTGGGGATCCAGGCCACGGGCTGGGGCTTATCCCTTGTCATCTATTGGCCAGGCTGGGTTTCCTTGTTCCCTCTGCTTCAGAGACGTGGACGTGGCCACACGGGGCCTGGGTGCGAATATCTAGAGCATGAGCTGAAGTCGCTGGCTAATCCACGGTGCTCGGGACGGGACGTTTTGGGTGAAATTTGCCTGGGTGGAAAACGTCTCAGAGCTGGCCGCTGTCGGCGGGTGGGGGCGTCCAACGGAGCTGGCTGACTACGGGTGCGGAGGCCCGACTTCCCCCAGGGGCAGGGCTGGCATTGGGACCCGGGGGATCCAGCGGTGGGGGGGGCCTGGCGTCCTGCCTCCGCCGTGGGGACGGACTGACGCTTGCCCGGTTCTTGCAGCTCCGGAACATGTCGGTTACTGTGAGCGGCCTGGAATCCTATGACAAGAGCCACACGCTGGCCCTGAGGCGGGACCTGGACGCGCTCAAGCGGCGCTTGGAGGACTGTCAGAGGGACAAGCCCCTGCTGCGATGGCAGCCGCAGATCGGTGAGTCCCACCCCGGGGGGGCTCGCTGGGCGGGTGTTTGAGCTGGGCCCCTGAGGGGGAGCGTTGCCTGGTGGTTAGGGATGTAGCGGGGACGTTGCTCCGGTCCTGGCGCTGCCCCAGAGCCCCCCTGTGTGACCTACAAGTCACCACATCGCTCCGGGCTTCTGGTTCCCGTCTGGGAAGTGGGGCTAGCGGGGAGAGGGGAGGTCCAGGAAAGGCTGGGAGGGGGGCAGATGGGAAGAGGAGGCCAGCGAGGATGGAGCTGAAGGGAGGCTGGGAAAGTGTCAGTGAATCGAGGGCTTTCAGACACTGCTCTGGGCCAGCGCGGGAGGCCGGTTTCCTCTGAATCTTTTCACCCACTGGTTGGTCTGAATCCCACTCCTGTCAGAGTCAGGGAGAGAACCCAGGAGTCCTGGCTCCCAGCCCCTCTGCTCTACCCACTAGACCCCACTCCCCTCCCAGAGCTGGGGATAGAACCCAGGAGTCCTGGCTCCCAGCCCTTCTGCTCTACCCACTAGACCCCACTGCCTTCCCAGAGCTGGGAGAGAACCCAGGAGTCCTGGCTCCCAGGCACTCCCTGCTCTACCCACTAGACCCCACTGCCTTCCCAGAGCTGGGAGAGAACCCAGGAGTCCTGGCTCCCAGCTCCCCCATCTCTCACCACTGCCCCCCCCATCCAACCCTTGTGACTCCCCATTCCCTCAGGCGCCTGCAACCACAAGGGGATCAGGCGCATCGGTAAGCCCTTGGTGGTGCAGCTCAACTGGAAGGGCGCCGGCTACAAGTCCGGGGCCTGGGGCAAGGAGTCGTCCCTGCGCGCCGGGCGGAAGGAGCGCTACTGGGTGGCCCCCCTGAACCTGGACGGCCGGCGGCTGGACTCGGTGCGTCTCTACGGCTCCTACCAGGACCTGCTGCTGTCCCGGAACCCCACGGACCAGCTGATCACCGGCTACGGGCAGGGGGCCGGGCCGGCCCTGTACAACGGCTCCTTCTACTACAACTGCTACAACGCGCGGGACCTGTGCCGCCTGAACCTGGAGAGCGGGGCCGTGGACCGCAGAGCCGTGCCCAACGCCACCTTCAACAACCGCTTCTCCTACGCGGGCACCAGCTGGCAGGGCCTCGACGTGGCCGCCGACGAGAGCGGGCTCTGGGTGCTGTACGCCACCGAGCGCAGCGAGGGCAACATCCTCATCGGCCGCCTCGGCCCCGGCTCGCTGGCCCTGGAGAAGACCTGGCTGACTTCCCAGTACAAGCCAGCGGCCACCAACGCCTTCATGGTGTGCGGGGTGATGTACGCCACCCGGGCGGTCGGCCCCCGCCGCGAGGAGATCTTCTACGCCTACGACACCCGCACGGGCCAGGAGAGACGCCTCAGCCTGCCGCTGGACAAGGTGACGGACGTGGTGCGGTCGCTGAGTTACAACCCCACCGACCGCAAGCTCTACATGTTCAGCGACAGCTTCCTGCTTAGCTACGACATCTACTTCCAGCCCTAGCCTCCCGCCTGCTCCCTTCCTCCATCTACTCCAGCCCACCCGGCTCCGTTCCCCCCATCCCCTCTCCATCCTCTCTCCACCTCCTGCCCCTTCCCTTTTCCCCCTACCTCCTTCCCCCCTTCCCTGCCCCTTGCTCCCCAGATCCTTTTGCCCCTTCCTGCCCTCTTCCGACACTGCTGCCTCGCTTCCTCCTCTCCCACTTCCGGCTGCGTCTCTAAAGCCAACCAATGTGATTTTTTTTCCTCTTAAATCTCCTGGCTATAACTAAGTTTGCTCCAGGGTGGAGAGGGAGATTCTCCCCCCCCCCCAGCTCCCGGGCATTGCCTCCTTTCCCGACTGGGTTTCTGCCACCCCATGCAATGCAATGCGGGTGAGTTGTGATCTTGGCTCCCGATTCCCCTTTCCCCTGAATCTCCTGCCCGTGGCTGGAGTGGGAGAAAGGGACAGGAATGGACAATCAGATCTTTGGGGCTTCTGGGTCATTCGTTCTCTTGGGTTTACATCCATCCTGTTGTCTCACTGGCCTTACAGCCAGGACCACTTCAGCTCCCGGGATGTGGGGTTAATGATTCCGCTTCTCTTGAGTTTTCTGGGGCCCCATTGGAGCCTGATTTTTGCCTAGAACTTCCCGGTAGCGAATAAACTGATCATCTGACTGCAGCCCCCGTGTCTGTTGTTGGTGTAACTCAGACCAGTGATCGATCGACCCGCCAGGGGTGGGACGGTTGGGGGTAGAAACAGGGGGATGATCCCTGCATCTCGCTCACAGAGCAGGTCCCTGCCCCTCGCCTGCCCAGCGTTACAGCCACTGGCCATCCTGCCACTGGGCGAGGTGGCGCATTGATTCATGCAGGGCTGCATTGCCTGAGCCAACGCAAACACACCCCAGCTCATGCAATGGGAAATGCACCAACAGTAAATCCCCCAGGGCTCAGCCAATGGGAAATGCACCAACAGTAAATCCCCCAGGGCTCAGCCAATGGGAAATGCACCAACAGTAAATCCCCCAGGGCTCATCCAATGGGAAATGCACTAACAGTAAATCCCCCAGGGCTCAGCCAATGGGAAATGCACCAACAGAATCCCCCAGGGCTCATCCAATGGGAAATGCACTAACAGTAAATCCCCCAGGGTTCAACCAATGGGAAATGCACTAACAGTAAATCCCCCCAAGGCTCAGCCAATGGGAAATGCATCTACAATCCCCCTCCCCGGACCTCAGCCAATGGGAAATACACTAACAGTAAAGCCCCCAGGGCTCAGCCAATGGGAAATGCACTAACAGTAAATCCCCCAGGGCTCAGCCAATGGGAAATGCACCTACAATCCCCCTCCCCGCACCTCAGCCAATGGGAAATACACTAACAATAAATCCCCCAGGGCTCAGCCAATGGGAAATGCACCAACCAGAAATTCCCCTCGGCTCAGCCAATGGGAAAACAAATCAACAACCCCCCTCCCCAGGGTTCAGCCAATCGGAAATGCACTAACAAAATAATCCCTTCCACAAGCAAACAAAATAGCCTCCGGGCTCAGCCAATGACAGACAAGCTCACACCCATCTCTCAAGTTCAGCCAATGGGAATTGCACGGAAAACAAACAAACCCAGGGCTCGGCCAATGAGCGTGTCAACAGGGAATTATGGGGGGCCGACATGATTGGTCCATGGCGGTCTGACTCCCACCCCTGCAGCTGTCCATCAAGCCCGTCCTCCACGCCCTCGAGGGAAGCGGCCTCCCTCCAATGGCAAGGCCCGTTACAACGCCGTCCTTATTCTCTGCCAATGGGAGCTCCCCTCGCAAACTGAGCGGGCGCGGGAGACGGGCGGCGAGAGGAGCGGCCAGGCGGCCGCCCAATCAGAAGCGGGCTCACAGCCCGGCGCGGGGCGCTCGGCCAATGGGCGCGCCCGTCGCACGGCGGCGCGGCGCGGGGCCGGGAGGAGGGCGATGGCGGCCATTTTGAGCGGGGGGAGCCGCGGGCCGGGCAGCCGCGGCCCAGCGCGGGGATCGGAGCGCGGCCGGGGCCCGGGCGGCGCCATGGACGTGCGGCGCCTGCGGGTGAACGAGCTGAGGGAGGAGCTGGGCCGCCGCGGCCTGGACACGCGCGGGCTGAAGGCCGAGCTCGCCGAGCGGCTGCAGGCGGCGCTGGAGGCCGAGGAGGCCCGGCGGGGACCCGGGGCCGGCGGCGAGGAGGAGCCGGAGCCCGACGGACACTGTGAGGGGCGGGGCCCCGGGAGGCGGGGGAATCCCGGGGGGGCCGCCCCTCCCCCCCCCCCATCGCTGCTTGAGCCCCGGGCCGGGCCCGGCCCGCTTGGGGGGGGGAGGGGGAGGCGGGGCGCCAGGGGATCGGGGGGGGGGACGCGGGGCTCGGGGGGGTAATGCGGGGGGGTGTTAGACTTTGGGTCGGGGGGTAACGCGGGGCTCAGGGGGGGTGTTAGACTTTGGGTCGGGGGGTAACGCGGGGCTCAGGGGGGTAACGCGGGGCTCAGGGGGGGTAATGCGGGGGGGTGTTAGACTTTGGGTCGGGGGGTAACGCGGGGCTCAGGGGGGGTGTTAGACTTTGGGTCGGGGGGTAACGCGGGGCTCAGGGGGGTAACGCGGGGCTCAGGGGGGGTAATGCGGGGGGGTGTTAGACTTTGGGTCGGGGGGGTAACGCGGGGCTCAGGTGGGTAATGCGGGGGGGTGTTAGACTTTGGGTCGGGGGGTAACGCGGGGCTCAGGGGGGGTAATGCGGGGGGGTGTTAGACTTTGGGTCGGGGGGTAACGCGGGGCTCAGGGGGGGTAATGCGGGGGGGTGTTAGACTTTGGGTCGGGGGTAACTCGGGGCTCGGGGGGGTAATGCGGGGGGGTGTTAGACTTTGGGTCGGGGGGTAATGCGGGGGCTCAGGGGGGGTAATGCGGGGGGTGTTAGACTTTGGGTCGGGGGTAACGCGGGGCTCGGGGGGTAATGCGGGGGGGTGTTAGACTTTGGGTTGGGGGTAACGCGGGGCTCGGGGGGTAATGCGGGGGCTCAGGGGGGGCAATGCGGGGGGGTGTTAGACTTTGGGTCGGGGGTAACTCGGGGCTCGGGGGGGTAATGCGGGGGGTGTTAGACTTTGGGTTGGGGGTAACGCGGGGCTCAGGGGGGGTAATGCGGGGGGGTGTTAGACTTTGGGTCGGGGGTAACGCGGGGCTCGGGGGGTAATGCGGGGGCTCAGGGGGGGTAATGCAGGGGGGTGTTAGACTTTGGGTCGGGGGTAATGCGGGGCTCAGGGGGGTAATGCGGGGGGGTGTTAGACTTTGGGTCGGGGGGTAACGCGGGGCTCAGGGGGGGTGATGCGGGGGGGTGTTAGACTTTGGGTCGGGGGGTAACGCGGGGCTCGGGGGGTAATGCGGGGGCTCAGGGGGGGTAATGCGGGGGGTGTTAGACTTTGGGTCAGGGGGTAACGCGGGGCTCAGGGGGGGTGTTAGACTTTGGGTCAGGGGGTAACGCGGGGGGGCTGTAACACAGGGGTCTTGGGGGGGGTAACGCGGGGGCTCGGGGTAACCGGCACCCCGAGGTCAGGGTCTGTCCCGCCCTGCTGGTCGCTCTGCCGGGCGCGGGCTGCCAGTGACCGGAGTCCCCAGGGGACCGCACCGGGGGCACGTCGGCCCCGTGGTGAGCCTGGCGGGAGCTCTGCCTGCCCGTGTCGTCTGAGATCCCTGCCCGGGGCCCGGTTCCGGCTCCGCAATGGGCCAGGCGTCTCTGCTGCGCTGGTTGGGAACACTCAAGTTCCCCCCGGGCTCCCCTTGTCGTGAGGGGGCAGGTGTGATGTGCGAGCCCAGCCCAGGGACACGTGAGTCTAGTGGTTAGAGCAGGAGCCACAGGAGCAGTGAGTCCAGTCTCCTGGGTTCTAGTCCCAGCTCTGACCCCCCCCCTCTTGTACGGCAGCATGGAAAGCGTGTGTGGATACACCCATAGACCTCCGCTAGCGAGGAAACCACACTGCTGCCAGCTGCAGATGCCTATTTGGTGCACCACATGACATGGTTGGTTTTATTTGGGTCCAGAGCAGGGTCAGCTCCATGCCAGAGGAGTGCCTAGTTTTGTTTTGTTGTTGATGGATTTTGGCAGATGGGAATCCTGCCAGCCCGTCCGTTGAGAGACCCTAATGACAGTTGGCTTCCCCCCCTTCCCCAGTGCTCAGGGTCTGCTTTGGTCTGTTCTCCACTGCATTTTGCTCACCTAATAGTCTTACATGGTGCGAATGTACAGCTGGAGGTGGCAGTGTGGAGATGTCTGGGTAACACATTCGATCAGTTCTGTTTCATACAACAGACTGAGTTTAAAAGACAGAAACGGAACTTTCCCTCCTGGATTCTACATGGTAGTGTGTACGGGTCTGGACTAGTCATCTTACTATTTTACACACTTCAAGCCAGGCACGGGAATGCTCCCTAAATCTCTGGTGCTTGGAAGCATGTCTTCTGGTCAGCTTGTTTGCTCACCAACGCCCCTTTAAGGCATACTTTTATCCTTAATAATGGTGCCTCTTGTGCAGGTTCTGTGCTTCTCTGGCATGTGGTATTTCCGGGTAACTTGCTAAGATACCTCCTCGTGCTCTGCTAGCGAATGAGCCACCAGGAAATATTTCACTAGAGGACACTGGTTTGGTTAGGTTCTGCACTGAGGTGCTCTTGCTGTATCATTGCTGAGTTTGTTTGACAGCCTCTGAGCAGATCACCAAGGTTGACTGATTTGCATTTCTCCTGGAAAGTGGTGTTCCCTCCCTTGCCACTTTCACTTTCACATTTTGTGGATCTTGGAAAGCAAATTGCAAGTTATCAGTCTTGCTCCTTACATCACTAGGCGTGACAGTCACAGGTTTGCACAACAGGGAAGTGTTGTCTGCCATTGTTGGCTGGAGTGTTGGTTAGGCCTTACTCTGGGGTTTCAGGGTTTAGTTGTTTTTAGTGCAAACGGGGTTGTTTCCGCTGGAAAAGTTTTGTGACTGAAACACACGACTTTTTTGCAGTGAACGAGTGGTAGGCTGAGTGCTGGGTGCCAGACCTGTTAGTCTTCTGTGCGTAGGTCCCAAAAGTTGCAGGGACCAATTCCCTGCTGATAAAGTGCTGAAGCTCAGGTTTCCTCTGCACGTTCTAGTTACGGTCCATTGTAAGTAACGGTGCCTGTTTCTATTTGAAGATGATGTTGACAACAATACTCACCAGAATGACCCCCAGGGTTATCAGTCCTTCGAGCACTGCAATGTTAAACAGGAGCACGAGTCCAAGTACGAGAGGAGATCTCTAGATCACGACCGTCCGGTCCTGCACTCAGGTAACGCTCATTTGAGAGTCGGCCTTATCAGTAGAAGACATTGAAGAGTAAGATTATAACCAATGGGCATGTCATTACTGCCTTAAGTCACAGGGGTGCCCAGAGCTCTCCTTTGCTGGCAGATCGGTCCCTACCGGAAGAAGGAAGCTTTCTTAGGCCCTCTTCCCTTCCCCATGCTATGCGAGGCTTTGATATGGGTTTGCAGTTGTATTGCCCCATTGTGTGGTGTGACCAAAGAACTAGTTTCAGTCTGACAAGCACTAAAAGGGCAGTGTCTAGGGATGGAAGCTACATGGATCTGACATCTGAGACTCAGAATAGCCTGTTCTCAGACAGCTCTCCAAAACCCTCAGTGTTGCATTGATGTTTCAGCGTTTTTTAGTTGTTCAAGGCTAGACACAATTTCTGCATCCCCTGGGAAAGCTGTGATTTTGATTCCCACTGGGGTACAACAGCTGAATGAATAGCTGCCAGAAAGATCACACGACATCAGACTTTAAAATGACATCTCTCTGATCCACAGCTTGCTTGCTGTCATCCCCTAAGGCTGCAGTATTTTGCAGCCTAATATAGGGTTAGATATAATTTGGGACCAGTTTACAGCCAAGGACTGGTCTTGATCATGCGATTAGGAATAGGGGGGACAATCATCCCTGTGGGGAAAAGATGAATTATTGTAGCAAAAATAGCTGGGGAGGGGTGGGAGGGTTGTTAAAGGCAGAGTCGTCCCCGTCTTGTCATGGGTGACGAATATTTTAATCTCACGGCCTGTTTGGAATGCAGAGATGAAGACAGAAGTAAAGCAAGAAGAGCCAGCTCCTGGCTATAGCATGCCGGCTACTGGCTATAACATGCCAGCGTCTGGCTACAATGCACCCTCCTCTGGCTACAACACCTCCAGTTATGGTGCCCCCAGCTCAGGCTACAACGCCCCGACTCCTGGCTACAACGCGCCCCCTTCTGGCTTCAATGCGCCTGATCCATCTCAGCCCAGACAACAGCCGCAGCCACAGGGCCGCAAGAGACCTTTTGAAGATCAGCGAGGGCGAGGGTATTACGAACACCGGGAAGACAAGAGGTGAGCTCGCAAAGAGAAACTGGCTTCTTGCGGTTAAAGACATTTGTTCCTGGCCCCGGGGCTAAGGAGAGCCCTAGAAGCCGAGTTTAGAAAGAGCGGGGGGCGTAACTTGTTGGGTGTGTCAAGGATTTTGCCAAAGGCCAGCCATTCACTTTCCCGGTCATTGGGGAAGCAGTGTGACCTAGTGGGTGGAGCACTGGACTGGGACTCCGAGGACGTGGGTTCTATTCCCAGCTCTGCCACAACACGTCTGGGTGTCCTTGGTGTCCCCTGAAAAGGTCCTGTGTAGTTTTATCTGTATAATATTATACGTTTATTATAACATTGGGTGAGTCATGCCTCAGTTTCCTCACTTGTCCGATGGGGATAATGATAGTGCTGTCCTTCATAAGGTGCTTTGAGACCTAGGGATGAAAAGTGCACTACTGAGAGCTAAGGATTGGTGCAGTAGGGTTTGGGCTTTATTGCTTAGGAATATGCCAGCGATGTGGCATGGATGTTTTCACAAAGAGTGCGGGTCTTGCGGCATGTAATGTCCCACTTTAAGCAGGGTGTTCGTGGCAGAAGGTAATCTGGCTCCGGGACCTCATTCCAATTGACTTTAAATATCGCTTGTGCAGTAGCAGAGAGGAAGAATTGCCTCATGTTTAAATCCCAGGACTGGGAGTCAGGCGACAGGGTGTTTAGAGAGGGACCCTTCCACTGACTTCCTGTATAACCATGGGCAAGTCACTTAACTTTGCTTCCCATGCATAAAACTGGAACCATACATAGCTTCAGGCGGGTGTTATGGAGCTTCATTAATGCGTAACAGGGAAAACTTTAAAAAATGCCAGAGACTTAGGTACCCCACTCCCCATGCCTTTCAGTGGGACTTGTGTTCCTAAATCCCTTAGGAACTTTTCAGAAATCACCTCCCTAGGGAGCTTTGAGATCATCCTCAAAGGAAGTGCTAGAGAGGGGGGAAAATAACACGTGTTGCATGTGAGTGAGTGTTCAGCTAACTGGAAATAAGAATTATAAAGTGGGATCTCCTGTGAGAACTTGTGGCAGGTTCTCCCTTGTATTTAGGCTTGGAAGGATTAGATTTTTATCAGTAAAGTTGGTAAAGATCGATTTAATCACGCACACAAACGGGCAAAAATAGTCCACTTATCAAGACGGACAAAGTGAGAAAAACTCTGCTTGAGAACGGATTCCTTTGATTTCAGGTTGTTTGTTTGGTATGTTTTGACAATGAAGGTGTAACTTTGACTTTTGGCATCTGTGTCTGCTGTTGTTAAATAACCATCTGCTGCCCCTCCAGAATTTCCCTCAGCTGTGAACATTTACGTACATAAAGTTAAAAGCAACTATATTATCCGTTAAAATGATCAACAAACAAATCCAGTTCTGCCAAGCCTCCTGGTATTTCAGAAAGTGATTGTCCAGATGAACTCTGACTGGATGGAAAACACTTCATGTGTGTGTTAAGAAGGGGTCTGGTTCTGTGGTTATTGACAATGCTGTGTCAGTTTCACCATTCTGACCGTGGTGTATTACAAGCAGTTTGTACTGGGTCAGTAACTCCACCAGGCACAGAGCCTAAGGTACCATCCGGTATGAAAACCTGGAAACTGTCAGTGGTGGGGAGAAGGGTCACTGTCAAACCTTCACCATTGCTTTCCTCGTAGCAGTCTCTGGTTGCCAATCCATATGTAATCTGTCCCAGTGAAAGCCTGGCACTTGGTGAATCCATCCCGCCTTCCCTCCTTACCTGCTGCTCTTTGTCCCCAAAGCTCTGCCTTGCTGCTTGACCCCCGAGTCATGTGTGCGCCTTGGTGTTTTTGCTCTAGGGGCCGATCGCCTCAGCCTCCTGCAGAAGAGGACGAGGAAGAGTTTGATGAGACTCTAGTGGCCATTGATACGTGTGAGTGCGGGGGAAGGGAGGCAGAGAAGGGTGGCACCCTGCACCCCAAATACCTTTCCATGGTGGCCTCCCTCCTGCCTCTTCTCAACTTGAACATTATCCGGGAGAGCAGGACTAGACTTCTCTGGTGTGACTGGAGGACTCGTAGGGGGTTCCAGAGATATCCTGGGGTTTTCTCTCTCCATAACTGGGGAGGGTTATGGTGTCTTTAACAAAGACTCCCTTTGTCTCTAGTGCTTACGCCAGAAGGGACAACTGTGATCATCTAGTCTGAAGACTTCCCTGGATTCCTTCCTGTTTTAATTAACAGTGTTAATGAACACAGGTTTTAAGTCTGACTAAAGATCTTTCTTGCTCCCTTGTTTGTTTTCCGGACCCCTGAGATGTCATCGTCTCTCTTGTTCTTATCTGGCCCCTGTCACGGGAGTACCTGAGCACTCAGGTTCTGCAATGTATTGATTCCCCCCACCAGTCCAGTGAGGCAGGGGGTGCAAGGTAGGGAGGCCCTTCTTACGGACGGGCTCCGAGGTGGAGAGGCAGTTCATAACCCAAGCTCCTCTGTGTGCTAAGACAAGGTGTAACAGGGGAATGAGATAGACAAGCAGGTCGGGTTCGGGGAGGGGGGGGGAAGGCCAAGAATAGGGCTTTTGCTGTATTCGGGTAATGCCTAAAACCTCCTTGTGTGAGGGGCTGTAGGTAAAGAAGGGGGTGTGCGATTCTTAGCCATTCCAGTGCACTGATCACCTCCGTAGTGTTCCCGTTAACAACCAGATCTTGTTGTCCTCTAGATAATTGCGACCTGCATTTCAAAGTTGCCAGGGACCGATACAGTGGCTACCCACTGACCATAGAAGGCTTTGCTTATTTGTGGTCAGGCGCCCGAGCGACCTACGGAGTGCGGCAAGGGCGAGTCTGCTACGAGATGAAGGTAAGAGCAGCGTGTTGCCACTAGCAACGTGTAAGTCACTGTGAATGGTAACTTCCAATTTCACGTGCTGGAGATCTTCCTGTGGGCACGAGAGCGAAGGTGGGAGCATTTCCAGCAGGAAACAGGGCTTAGCCGGGGATCGGACTAACAGCAAATAGGTTCCTAACGACTCGTCTGAATATCCAGCTTCCCCAAGGGGAAAGAGTAAGACGAAATCGTAATCTCCACGTGTACACTTCATGCCTGGTTTCATGGCTGCCTATGTAGTAGACTGGGAGCGGAGCTTCCCTCTGTGGAGTAACACAAGTTTAATTCCCCTCCTTCCTAGAGAGGAATGTCTGTCCTGTAACCCAGGTCTCCCGAGGAACTGATGGTGACCATTAAATCCCCCGTTTTCTCATCTGAAGCAGCAAGTCCTCTTTTTTCCTTGGGAGTGGCGTAGGCAGCAAAGTTGGCTCCCTTTTTAAGATGGTCAGACTGAAATCCCTCCACTCCTGGTGTGGGGCTAGTGACTCCAGTCTAGCCTTATCCCTCAGGCAGAGGTCAGTTGGGCCAGCTTGCAATGGCTTGGTGATCTTGGATCCTTTCCCTGGTGGCTGTATCTTGTCCTCCTGAATCTATAGCCTCATTTTTCTAAAGTTTTTAAAAACAATTTCAAGTGTAAGATGCTTAGCACTTAACATGACTGAAATGTAGATTGGTGCAGGGCAGTCCTCAGGCTTGGGCAGAGAGCCTGAAACAGTCGCTTTAACGAGATGACTGTCTTCATTCATTCCGGTTTGGTATTCGTGAGGACCCATTGTACGTCCGTGCTGACATAGCGTGTGCATGGCTGGCTGAGGACCCATCCAGTCTGGCCTCTTGCTTGGGTCATAAGTGGACGACCGTTGGATTGTGCTTGTAACATGGGAAAGCTCTGGTGCTCTTTCCAGTTGATTGGGCTACCAGGCCACTTCTGTAGCCGACCTCTCTGTTCACTTCCGGGCCCTGCGTAGTTCCACTTCACTCAGCCCTTTAAAACTGGTTGGAACAGGAAACGGGAATCTTCCCCAGAAGAGCTGTGAGTGCAGCCGTACTCCCCACACTCCCTCGGGACTGTCAAACCGTCTGCACTGGGATTCGTGAACTGAAACGGAAGGAAAACACCTCGCCCCTTTATCTACAGGGAGGTCTCATTTCCTGTCACCCTGGGAGCCTGGACAGTAACACACAGCATGGTCCCCCCGTTTGTCTCACAGGCCGGAGCTGGGCAGAAAACTTCCAGTTAGTCAACTGGAGACTTACAAAAGTCAGCTTAACTCAAGTCACACCTTTAGCCAATTCCTTAGTGCTGCTTCATGTGACACACAGAATTCTTTCCAGTAATCCAGGCTGCCGGCCTCTCTCAGCTGGGGTCTGTTAAAGCTTCTTAACAGAAATCTGGGGAAGAGCTCATGAGTACAAGCTAGGACACCTGAGTTCTAATCTCAGCCCAGCCACTGACAGCACTGAGCGTTGCTTCACCTGTCTGTGTCTCCCTTTGCTCATACAGTCCTATACAATTGCAAAATGTTACTGCGTCACTAAGGGGGGTTCAAATGGCCTCGCCAAGGTTATGCAGCAAACCCATGGTTGTTAAAAAGCTTTCACTGTGTCATCTTGTGCTTCTCTTAGCTTGGGCTGTGAAAATAGCCAAGTCAGTTTCTCGTTCATTTCCATTTTACTGTTAGGCTCTGGTGTACTAGCACCTTGTTTTTCAGCCTTTTCACATTCACAACCCTTTGTTCTATGTCAGTTTTCACACACACACCCCTTACATTTACCAGAAAAATGTCCGTGACAACAATTCTGATTACACTGGGGGGGGGGGGGGGGGGCTGGACTAGATGTCCTTTTAAGGTCCCTTCCAACCCCACGTTTTCGTGTGTTTCGAGGGGTTGACCCAGAACACATTACCTTGAAAAGTAACAAAGTGTGGGGCATGGGTGAGATTCTTTGCTTTGGATTGTAATAAAACATTCGGTGTCTTGGGGGTCGCAACCCATAGGTGGAGAAACAGTGTACTAGCAAAATGGTTCCGTGACCCCATTGCAGATGCTCCGGGGCAACCATTGCTTAAAGGTTGTTACCCTGAGAAGTCTTTAAAACTTTGTGGAAACACTAATTTGTATAGACCCTGAATTTGGGGTCACTTTCTACTGCGTGTCTCTTTGCTTTCATGGCTCTAGATGAGACTGGGTTGTTAGGCTGATAATTTACTCCTCTGAAGTCTCTGTCCCTGGTTGAGTGGTGTCGATTTTAAAATGTAAAATGTTTTTTTGTGAACCTTCCAGTTGTCCTGGGCGTGAAGGTGATTTCAACCTTGTTTTCTGTCCCCAGATCAATGAAGAAATCTCTGTAAAACACCTTCCTTCCACAGAACCCGATCCTCACGTCGTGCGCATTGGCTGGTCCCTGGATTCCTGCAGCACTCAGTTAGGTAAGAGCTGCCGCGGCTTTCACGGGAGATGCCAAATAGACACATCACGTTACGTCTGCGATGCGAAGTCTTTGATGTCACTCGTCACCATGGCACCCAGGTGCTGGTGTCCCCATCTGGGGTGGGAGGACTATACTCTGCCAACACCTCACTAACTGCTTACGAGGGGATTTTCTTCAGCTCTTGGTTTGCCCCAGACGTAGCAGGGTCATTGTTAGGGGGTGGCTTGCTCAGAGATGGGGCTTTCTTCCCCCTTTATCGAGAGGGCCGTCCACTGAAAATGCCTTAGCCCCAAAGACTCTTCCCTCTCCTCCGAAACAGGACTGGGAACCTTGCAGCCAGGTGTAGCTAGCCTGGGCTGGCAAGTATCCTGAGAACAGGGCGGGGCCTATAGCCTGTTAGCCTTCAGTTAAGATAGTGGCGTGTGCAATCCTATGTTTGAACTGGCCCGGTGACACTCTCCTCAGGGGAAGAACCCTTTTCCTATGGTTACGGAGGCACCGGGAAGAAATCCAGCAGCTGCAAAT
The DNA here is from genome assembly GCA_032164245.1 of Sternotherus odoratus. NCBI lineage: Eukaryota > Metazoa > Chordata > Testudines > Kinosternidae > Sternotherus > Sternotherus odoratus. The sequence continues at coordinate 29,563 of JAVMKO010000058.1, forward strand.
TCGAGAACTACGGCGAAACGTTCTCGGAGAATGACGTCATCGCCTGCCTTGTTGTGAGTATCGGCTCTCGCTGCTTCGAGGGGGCGCCCCCTTGTGCTACCAGTGCCCCCCATCCACCCTTGTAGACCCCACTTCCAGCGCGTCCCGGCGTGGAAAGTGACCTGCTGGCTGAGTGTTCCACCAGCCGCAGCCCCGGGTGAGCAGTCAGAGCCGCAGAGTTATCAAGTGTGTTCCAGCCGCGTCATGTCCATAGTCTCGGTTAAATGTTTTTGAGCAGCGGGAGCAGGGCCCCCCCCCCCTCACACACACACTTACATTGTTAAATATAATGTAGTCGGCTGGACCCAGCCAGCACCTCACGAGCTGTTCACGGGGATCCTTTCTTCAGCTCCTGGCTTGCTCCAGACTAGCCGGGTCGTTCAGCCGCTGCCACTGTTGCGGGGTGGCTCTCTGACCGGGTCTGTGTAATCATGGCTGTGGCCGGGTTGAATCTGCACCCTCGGGATCTCAAACCAGTGAGCAGGAGATGGACGGGTCTCTGGGAGTTTGCTCCTGATCCTGACACTAGAGGGAGCTAGAGGCATGCGGTCTCAGTGGGTGTCGGTGATGTCACCACTCGTTTGCATAGTGTCCCCAGTTCACACTGACTCTTCCCCTGCACCCAGGACTTTGAGTGTGGGGAGGAGGTGGAGATGTCCTTCATGAAGAATGGGAAGTGGCTGGGTGTGGCCTATCGGGCGCGGAAGGAAGCTCTCGGCGGCCAGGCGCTCTTCCCCCACGTCCTGGTGAAGAACTGCGCCATCGAGTTCAACTTCGGGCAGCGGGAAGACACCTACTTCCCCATCCCCCCCGGTTTCACCTTCATTCAGCACGTTCCCCTGGCCGAGCGCATCCGCGGGACCATCGGACCAAAGAGTAAAGCGGAGTGTGAGGTAGGTGTGGCTAGAGGCCCCGGGGGTAACGACGAAACCGCACTGGTCAGCGTGAAATCAGCACCAAACAGCACGCCAGGTGCCTAACCGTCCAGTGGGGCAGAAGGGAAGATTAGAGGGTGTTTGAAGGAGGACAGCGTGGGGTGGCTTTTTACTGCCTGCGATTCCTGTGACCAAAGATCGGAGCTGGGGTCCATCTCCCCCAAAATCCTGCCTCCAGTGGCCAGGATCTGCTACTTCAGAACGTGGGGCAGGAAACTCTGCCATGGGGGGATAACTTGTCCCTAGCAGGGGGCTTTAGATTCCTTCCACCAGTCTTGTGTAAATTGCAGTTCTCGTTGTCCGTATAAATCCCCAGTCCTGCTAAGCCCTTGAACTCAGCGACCCCTTGTGGCAATGAGTTCCACAGGCTAGTGTGTGTCTCGTCTGGGCGCCACCAGAAGGGAGAGAAACAGGTGTATTGGTTGTTTTAAGGCACTGCAGTTGGAGGAGTGACGATTCTCCAGCATGGGGTAGCTATCTGAGCACGTGGCTGGGAGTCAGGAGCTCTGGATTCTAATCCAGACTCCGACCAGCTCTCTGTGTGTGGCAGCTGCGGCACCTCCATGTGGGCTTTCCTAGCCGTGAAGTGGGGAGGAGCACAGATACCACGGTGATGGGCACACACTGAATACCTGGATGGACAGATAGGAGGAAGAGGATAGAGTAGTGCAGTCTTGTGGTTCCGGTGCCGAACTGGGACTCAAGTCATTTGTCCAGCTCCCTGCATGACCTTGAGTAAAGTCACTCCCCTGCCTGTTTGCTCGGTGTAAGAGGGAGTGTCTGTCTGTGGAATTAGTTCATGGAAAGCACAAAGCGCGCCGTATTGTTGCAGTAGCCGACGCTCGGTGTGTGTTTCAGATTCTCATGATGGTGGGGTTACCTGCTGCCGGCAAGACCACATGGGCCATAAAACACGCGGCTGCAAATCCAGCGAAGAAATACAACATTCTGGGAACAAACGCCATCATGGACAAGATGAGGGTAAGAGAGGAGCCCTCGTCGATAGCTAAACTCTCCCACTTCGGGGGATTGCTCCTTTTCAGAGGGGTCGCGGAGTCAGAAAGCAGTCACTCGGATTAGACACGACTGGGGAGCTCTACTGCTTTCTTACTCCTGGTCCCGGCTCAGCCTTTTCTTAGAGCAAATCATTCAAGTACCTGTAAGTGGTTCATCCCCGTGAATGGACCGCATACGCCCTGCACGGTGAAATGGGTATTGTCCTCGTTATGTAAATGAGGGAAGGGTTATACAGAAAATAATTGGCTTTCCCAGAGTTGTTGCCACAACTCAGAAAATAATCCCAAGAAATCCTGACTCCCAGCCCCCTGCTTCACCGCTAGACCCACTTCCCCTCCCAGAGCACAGAATGGAACCCAAGAGTCCTGACTCCCAGCCCCCTGCTTCACCGCTAGACCCACTTCCCCTCCCAGAGCACAGAATGGAACCCAAGAGTCCTGACTTCCAGTCCTGTGCTGTAACCACTAGACCCCACGCCCAGTACTGCCGCACGAGGTGCTGAGGATCCCACGCCTGCAGCGGCATGCAGGCCCCACGCTGTAATCCATACCGTATTTTCCTTCAAGGTGATGGGACTTCGCCGTCAGCGTAACTATGCGGGCCGCTGGGATGTCCTCATCCAGCAAGCAACACAGTGCCTGAACCGCCTGATCCAGATCGCCGCCCGGAAGAAACGCAACTACATCCTGGATCAGGTACAGAGTCCTTCGCCCGGGCGCCCGCCTGTGTGCGTGACCTGCCGGAGGCGGCCCTGGTGCGCACTCAGGCTTACCCGGTGCACTGCAGAAGTGTTAGCCATGTGCACATACGTCTGTCTGGGACTGAAGGAAAACTCCCACTGTAAAGAGCATTCCAGGGAACGTTCCCTGGTGAGGAATAGGAAGTGGCCTCTCAGCTTAACCACACACAGCTCAAATATTGAGAGAGTCAATTGTTCTGTTTAACGTGTATTCTGGTAAGTGGCCGTGCAACTAAATACTGGCTTCTCAGGTCTGGGACGATAGGCGAAGGTAAGCGCTGGTCTCTGGACGATTCCCAGAGAGCCCTAGGGATCCGTACGTACCACCGGTGAGTAGTTTGTCTGTTGTTGGGATGGGTGTCCTGAGAAGAACAGGTAAGCCCAGGTGAGTCTCAGCAGGCTGGCATCACTCAGGTTATAGGAAACCAGACTTCCCTCCTGTTACAGGTGCAGACTTAAACCTCACGGCTGCATTTTCAAAGCCCCTTAACTTTCATGGGAATTGAGCATCTCATTCCCCTAGGAGGCTTTGAACAAAACTCACGAAAGAATCCTGTTCTGGAGAGCCCGGCAGCTCTGGATCTTTATCATCTAGCTGGTAGCTTTCCCAGCGATCTGTAGATTCCTGAGGTGCCCATCTGGGGTTCCCGGTCAGCACACTTCATGCAAACCCTTGCTTTGGGTTAAGGCTTAAAGGCAAGGCGGCCATAGAAAGATACTGTTCTCTAATCCTGCGGCTGACACATTTGATGACAACGCTCGGTTTAGTCTATCCCTGTTAACTAGGGCATACGTGTAACTGACCCGCACGCGTCTGTCCGTTCTGTATATTGACCCCTGAACAATAACCCTGAATTATAGGAGAAGTGTCTGAGGATTTAAAAAAACGAATGAATACCCAGTTTGGCCTGAAAGGTGCACAGATGAGATCTTTCTTTGCTTCATCCAGCTAAAATTCCAAACCCTGGTAATCTTTCCTTGTGCAGTAGTGGTTACATTTGCCTTGAGCCTACAAGTGAGATCTGGGTGCCAAGCAAATTAGATTGTATGTGGAGTGAGAAGGTGTCTTCTCTGCTTGGGGCTGGAGAGTTGTGAGCGTGTGGGTGTCTGGAAGGTTTGGATTTAGCTCCAGTTGATTTTAATATGAGATTTCAGTTCTATAGGAGAGGTTGATGTCTTAGAGGTTTGCGCATGTTTCCAGTACTTTCTTGATGAAGAGAGAATATTTTTCCTCCGCTGCTGTTGATTCTAAAATGTTCAAGCAGCTCAGCAGGGAGTTTAGACTATGGCAGCGTGGTCTGCGAACTCGGAGATGGATTGAGATCTTTTACTCTAAGCAACTCTGCGTTTGGCGTATGCATCTCGGGCTTTGTCCGTCTGTTTTCTCCTGGGTTTTCTTGAGTTGTAGCTTTTTGCAGGGTTTAAACAGTTAGTGACTATTCTATTTTAACAGTAAAACTGCAAGGAGGTGATTCTGCCCTTCTTGTTTCTGAAGAGCAAAGCCAAAGAGATTGTACTGTAAATGTCTTGCAGTAAGTTGCTATGCGTTTCTGTGCGGGTGCTATGATTTTGTGTAAGCTCCTGTGCTCGAAGGCAAACTCCATTGCAGAGTGTGCTTACAAATAGACTGTGTATCTATCATGTCGATGAGTTTGAAGGTTTAAAAAAAATATATTAATCACAGAGGAGTCAGGAAGCTCTCCTGATCTCTCTCTACCGTGTGTTCTCTCTGCAAAACTGCCGTGATGTCTTGCAGTAGCTGAGAAATCTTGGTTAACTTTTGAAGGTGTCTACTTGCCAAATGGCTGTGAGTTGCATCAGTTTGCCATGTACAACAACCGCAATGATCTGAAACTGGTAACGGTCCCCCCACAAAATTGCACTGTTGTTTTGGAGCACTTGCTTTTCAGTCCCCAGGGCATTCTGTATTTTGCTGCAAGTGTTGTGGGCTCCTCGCTGCATATATATGGCTAGAGCTTCTGGGGCTGGCTCCTTGCCTTGGTTAGCACAGTCCCTCGTGGTTCCAGACTGGCTCTGAGAAAATAACCAGCCCACTGAATTATCACACTTCTTGCGGACATTAGGGGAGACATCCAGCGATGTGCCGACTTCGGAGAACTGGTGGAACCACAGTACAAGCTGCAGCCAGCCAAGATGGCCAGAAATCTAGCTGGCCAAGCCAACAGCTTGGCTTATGCAAGCCTCGTTTTCACTTGGAGTCTGATGGAGCTACGATGATTTACCCCAAGTGAGGATCTGGCCCAAATCATGGAAACAGAGTTCCATGGCTAGATCTGGTGCATTGTGGGAAGAATAGGATCCCCCAGAGCGTTTGGAAAACCCCGCTCCAAAAGCATGAGTAAGACCCGGAGCCCTGGGGCCTGGAAGGTGGCCAGTTAATGGACGGAGTTGAGTCCTCGGGGAACTGAGAGTCTTGGCTGCGTTGCTTGTATTTAAGGGCAAACCGGGCTCTGTGATTGGCTTAAAAACGGTCTCCGCCCCTGTGCTCGTGACTGAATTTTTGCCCTTTGTACTGGGCCATCAGGTAGGCCCAAAGCTCTGGCTGCAGTGATCCTCTGGAGTGCCGGGCAGGACCTACACAGCCGGGGTGAGAGCTTCGCTTTGAACGGATGCAGCCTAGGCTGCTGCTGGATCCAGTTCTGTTAGTCTGCCGAGGGCGGGCGAAGCCGGCGCGCGGGTTTGGTAGAGGTTTCTGTGGAGTGCCTCATGGAGGATCTTCTCTCCTGATTTGGGAGCAGTTTGGCGCGGTCTGGGACCAGCACTTGCGTGACATTCTATTTCCAGCTCATCACCACCATTGAGCACGTACAATAGATGCTGAAGGAAACGGAAGCATCGGTGTTTCAGAAACGCATGATCTCTGGGTTTAACTGGCCTGTCGTGGAAACCTTAATCACCTGAGGAATTTGAACTGAATAGATACTTGCATTACAGCCATCAAGACTGGCATCTGTCTGTTGGAAACCATTGTATCCCTCCACCAGAGTGTTACTGTAGTGTGTGAAATCCCCCAGGAGGAGATGGTGAATCCCGTTTTATATTAGAACTAAACATGAGGCTCAACGCAAATCCAACTGTTGTGGCAGGAAATGTGCTTCGTGACAATCATGTGCAATAGTCTCATTAAACCAATGAGAGAGGAAATGATTTTGTCTTAACGAAGCCAGAGGTTCAAGTCCGCCTGAAAGTCCGTTTTGAATAGGACTAAAGTTAAAACATGAGGTTTCCCTGTTTATTATTACATCCCATCTTTGACTCTAAGGGGACGTCTTCACTACCCGCTGGATCGGCAGGTAGCGATCACTCTTTTAGCGATCGATTTCTTGCATCTCATTAAGACTTGAGAACGATCGCCGCGGGCCCCCGTTGACTCTGGTAACTCCAGCTTGACACAAGGCGCAAGCTGGAGTCGACGGGGGAGCAGGCTGACTGGGTTAGATGGGTCCAAGCTACCGCCGTCCCCAGGCTCCGATTCCTGTGAAACATGTCTCCTTCACTTTCTCTGTCGTTCTTAAAACAGCCAGCCTGCAGGAGCGTGAGTGTTTACCCCTCCTCGGCAGTCAGTGTGGAGAATACCGTCGGGCCAGGGGAACGGATGTCTCTAGCATCTCCTCTGCGCTCTTAGGGATTAGAATAAAAGACACATCTCAAGAGTCCATCCCCCGCCCCTGCCTGATGTAGGATTAAGCAACATCCTTGACAGGTGTTTTTCTAACCACTTCTTTAAAACCCCTCCAGTGAGGGGGATTCCACAGCCTCCCTGGGTCACCTGTTCCGGGCCGAAACTCTCCTTCGAGTTAGTATCTAACCTGAATCTCCCTTGCTACAAGTTAAGCCAGTTACACTCCTTGTTCCATCCTCGAAGGGCTTGGAGTATGATTATCGCCGCTGTCGTCTTTATAACAACCTGTGACCTGTCTGAAGATTGTCACGTCCCATATCCCTCGGCCTCCCCTGCTCCGCCGCCTTTTTAGAGAAACATGCCCAATTCTTTCAGCCTTTCCTCCTAGGTCAGATTTTCTAAACCTCTTACTTTCTCCAGATTGTCCAGGTCTTTCTTACAGTATGATGCTCAGAAGTACCGGACAGTCCTCCAGCTGAGGCCTTGCCAATGTCCGGTGAATTGGAATGGCTCTACATTTTTAATCACTCAAATCAGTTGAGTACCCGTAGCCAGCCTTGTGATACAGGGGTTAACCCCCGTTGAGATGGGGAAAAGGAGCCACACAAGGAACATGACTTGCTTAGTGTGTTGATGTCAAAGCACACCTAGATCTGACGCAGCTTTCCATCCTGTGCTAGCAACCATGCCTCGCAGGTGCTTAAAATTAACACTGAATTCCCATTAGTCGCACACAAACATTCCTTTCAGTTCTCATTCGCTTATTTGTAAAGAAAGCAAAGCACATACCCTCATCTGCATGGGTCTCTCTTGGGGGGAGCAAAGCAATGAAAGATCTCATTTGAATCCCAAAAAATACCAAATATGGGCGTTCTAGACCCTCCCCTCCCCATGGCTTCTGCGCTTTAAAAGGTAGGTTAGCTGTCCAGGGTACTTCACAGCCATCCAAACGCGCGGGGGCACCATGTCTTCTTTTACCATTGCAGGCCACAATGCTCTGTTGAAAAAGAGAACGCCAAGTAATGAACGGTTTTTGCCTCTTCTTTGTCACCATTGCTAGACAAATGTTTATGGATCTGCCCAGAGACGAAAAATGCGTCCTTTTGAAGGTTTTCAACGCAAGGCTATTGTAATTTGTCCCACGGATGAGGATTTAAAAGATCGAACAATAAAGCGCACTGATGAGGAGGGGAAGGATGTACCAGATCATGCAGTGTTAGAAATGAAAGGTAGGATCCTAGAAACAAACCAAACCGATCCACAAACCACACGCGGCCAAAACACCTGTTGTGTTGTTTAAGAGCTGGGAAGAGATTTATTTTTGGTTTCAAATGCTGACCCTGAGATTCCTCCCTTCCTTTCGTCTCACTTGTCATTGTCTTCCATCTGTTCCTCCCCCATCCTTCTCCTCTGTCCTTAACAAGAGATGCTATAAACCCAAGCTGACTTTTTTCCAGTGGGGAAAACGTTCGTATCTTTCACCTTACCCACCCGGAAACCGATAATCAGAGCAAGGTTGGGGGGTGGTTTCCTTCTCTTCCCCCCCCCCAAAAAACCCCTTTTCCTCTGTATTTTTGGCTGCTTTTTCACAGTGAGATCAGATTCAAGTGACTGGTTTCCCTGTGGTTGTATTTCTCACAGCTGGTCCCAAGGGGGTGGGAGAGGTGACGGGTACTTGGATGCAGTGGAGACCGGAGTGTCCCCCGGTCATGGGCTGGGGAGGAGATGAGGACATGCAGACGTTCCTTTCTTGGTTTATGGTGTCTCTTCCCTTCCTGTTCACTCTTCTTCCTTCCGATCTCTCGCCTCCTCTCTGGTGGTCCGACGCCGTGGCGCAAGGCTGGCCTCCCATGCGTGACAGCCTTTGTCTCAGGTCTCTTGTTTCTCCCCTCTCCCCGGGCCCGCAATCCAGCCAACTTCGCGCTGCCGGAGGCTGGTGACTTCCTGGATGCGGTGGTCTACATCGAGGTGCAGCGGGACGAGGCGGAGGCGCTGGTGAAGCAGTACAACGAGGAGGGCAAGAAAGCCGGGCCCCCGCCGGAGAAACGCTTCGACAACCGGGGCGGCGGCGGCGGCTTCCGGGGCCGCGGCGGCGGTTTCCAGCGCTTCGACAGCCGCGGGGGCGGCCCACAGGGAGGCGGTCGCGGCGGCTTCCAGAACCGAGGGGGCAGCGGAGGTGGCTTCCGGGGCAGCGGAGGAAGCGGCGGTGGCAGCAGCAGTGGAGGAGGAGGAGGTGGAGGAGGTAAAGTCTCAGCTGGGCCCCACCCACGTTTCAGAGCCGGGGTCAGAGCTGGGGGGGGGGGGGTCTGAGCACGGAGCTGGGTCAATGCTGCGGCCCAAAGTGGGTCCTGTGGTATCGGTGCTGGGCTGGGGAGCTGCGTGTGGTTCCCACCTCTGTCGCAGTGCTTGGGGGGAGGAGGGGGGTCTCCGTGGAGCCTAGGGGCTCACATCCCATCTGTGCAGCGAGGGGTCCTTGTCTAGTGTGACGGTAAACTTGGGGGGCCGGGAGCGTCCGTCTGCAGCCTCTGGCCCCATGGAGGGGAGGGGGAGGCCGGCTCGGTCCGGATCTTTGCAACCCCCCCAGTACAATGCCTGGGGGGAGGGGAGACAGTCTTGGGGGCGGCCAGCCCCCAGCCCCATGGCAGGAGTCCTTATCAGAGCCTCTCGGGGGGGGGGGGGGCTGCGCTGTCTTTGAAGAGCTGCGGGGCGGGGTGGCTTTCAGGTGCTGGGCCCGGTTGCAGAAACAGCCCCAAGGGTTTACCCGGGAGTCTTGTTCCTCTTGGGTGTAGGGTGTCTCCCGTTGACAGCCTCTGCTTTCTCTGCTAGGCTTCAACCGAGGCAACTACACCCAGAATCGCTGGACAAGCGGCACCAGAGACAACAACTCCAGCCCCCGGGGCAGCTACAGCCGGAACACCCAGCCGCAGAGCAGCTACAGCCCCGCCCGCAACCAAAGTAGCTACAAGCCTCCCAGCAGCACCGCCCCCACCCCCAGCAGCACCCCCAGCAGCTACAGTCAACAGCAGCAGGTCAGAGCACCCGTCGAGGTCTGCCCCAGCCCACCCTCGGGCCCAGGGGCTCCGGTCGCCTTCCCCACCCATCTGACTGACCTGGCTTCCCTCGACTTTCCCCCACGTTTTTCTCGTTGCTAAAAGCAGCCCGTGAGGTGCCCCCTGCCTTCTCTCGTTTGTCCCACGTCCCCCTTTTTCCAGGCAGGGGCGACATTTTTTTTCAATGTGGGGAGACCCCAAAAAGGTGAAAACTCTTCTCCTTTTGAAATGGCAAAAGTCAGCCAAGGTGGGGGACTCTGGGGGAGATTGGCTGGCCTGAGTGAGTCCTAGAATTGTGGGGCCCGGTGGAGTCAGACTTGGTTATCAGGACGGCCCCTTCGGGATTTCATCTGAATTGAACCCTTTTCCCCCTGGAGTGAAATTGACATTTTTCCTTTCTTGGCTGGTTCTGCTCTCTCTTCCCTGGCTTCTCCAGCGGGCGGCCGTGAACGCACAGGCCCTACAAAGAGAGAAGATGTTTCTCTGATCCAGACGGGTGATCGGGTCACCCTGGGGGGAATGGTTCATGCCTGTTCACCCCAGGGCAGCTCAGCTGTTGACCCATTCCCTGTAGGGTGTTGCTGTTGAACAGCATGGAGAGCGCCTGGGAGTGGTTGTCAGTGAACCGCGCAGCACTGTAACAGTCCTGTCCCTCATTTACAGCCAACTTACCCCCAGCCCTACACCCAGCCCAGCTACACCCAAGGAGGAGGGTACACTCCCAACTACAACTATGGAAGCTACAGTGGTTATAGCCAAAGCTACACCCAGCCTCCACCGCCGACACCGCAGACCTACAATCAGCAGAACTACAACCAATACCAACAGGTAGGTGGGAGACGGGCTCTCGGGCAAGCTACGGGTGTGTGTGACTGTAGGATGGATGGAGGAGTGGCCCATGGAAGGAAGTTTCCATGCTTCACCCTGGCTCTGGCTGATTTGCCAGTCGCAGAACCCCCTTTGCTGAGGGTTCATGAAACGTTTGCAGTGTCCCTGGGGGAGATCAGACAGGTGGCTTCCCGCTGCAGTTGTCCCAGGCTGTACTTCTCTTCAGGACTGATCTGTTGGTTTCCCTGCTCCTTCCTGGTGCCCGAGAATCCATTCCGATGCTCTGGCTAGTCATGTAGAGAGCGTGGAGATCATCATCCAGACCCACAGGGCTTAGTCCAGAGGCCTTGTCTTCACTCGCCGTAGATAGGCCAAGGGCTTCCGCTCCGTGGAGTTTACCCCGCTCCTAGGCACTAAGGGTTAATTGCTGTGACCCCGAGTACTGCAGCTGCACCTGAAGGCCATTGGGCTCGGTGCTTAGAGCCCCATGCGGGCCCCGAGTGCCAGTCTAGACGGTCAGTGGTCCGGTGCTGCGGATGCCAGATCTGCCTCAGAACCTCTCCTCAGCAACACAAGCCCATCTGACCGGTCCTCTCGGTCCTTAACCTCAGGGCTGGGCCCAGGGCAAGCCTGAAGCTCCTTGGTCAGTGAGGCCCCTTCTGGGCACAGTACGGGGCTCCGCCATCAGGGGGAGCCCTTCAGTGCAGAAGCCAGCGTGTCCTTGGGGTGCTCCTAGACTGGGGAACAAACTCCCCCAGGACTAAGGATCAAACCTTCCACTCCCAGTGCCGGGCACGCTTCTCCGATACATAGACCGTTCCCATCAAAACGCTCCCCTGCCCGCTTCCCCTGCGGAGTGGGGGGAGGCCGACACAACACGTTAGTCCCGTGGCCAGAGAATAAGAACGGCTCTTCTAGCACGTAGCAGATCTCACAGCACTGGCCAAAGGAAGCCAGGCCGGCTGTCCGCATGGCTAGCCCTGGTAAGACGTTAACCAGGGGAAGGGACTTGCCTACGCTCACCCAGCAGGCCTGGGGCAAGGCTCCTGAATCGCAGGAAGTGCCCTGACCGCCGGGCCAGGCCCTGGTCTTGCGGGTTTGCGCGGGTAAATCCCCAGTACAACGCGGCCTGATTCCTGGCGTTAAAGGGGTGAGGTGGTGCTGGGGGCGGCCTGCCCCGCCGGCACTGCCCGGTACTAACCCTGTCGTCCCCCCGCAGTACGCTCAGCAGTGGAGCCAGTACTATCAGAACCAGAGCCAGTGGCCCCCGTATTACGGCAGCTATGACTACGGGAGCTATTCGGGCAGCTCCCAGGGAGGCTCCAGCACTCAGTGAAGGCAGCCGGAGCGAAGGAATCACCCCCCGCGTCTTTCTCTGGGAGCGGCCTGCAGCCACTCGGGAAACCTCCGCGTTTCACTCAGCGGCTCCGTCAGAGCGGTTCAAGGGAAGTGGAACCTCCGCCCCTTGTTTTCTCTGTAGTTTTGACGATGAATGCGTTTCCTTGTACACTCTCGACAGACAATGGCATGCTCCCTTCTTCCTACCCCCTCAGAAAGTTGCATTATTTCTCTCCATGTGTTTAAAACCATTCTCCTTTCTATTTTTTGACTCTGAAAATGGTAGGATCTTAACCAATTCCCCTGTTCTAGGTACTGTCCTCCCAGGCCAGGACTCTCCTCTCTAAAATCTACAGTAGCGAAGGGCCCGCTCTGGCCCCTGATAGCCTTCTCCCTTCTCCCCTCCGCTACACAACTGTGCTAGTGAGAACTTCCAAGCTTTCAAGACTTTACTGCGGCTCAGTGTCAGTCTTTCCTCGAGGGGTTTTATTCATCTATTCTGCAAAACGTTTTTAAAATAGAAACCAGAGGGAGGGGAGATGGCTGTTTTATGGTAATTATGCTTTTTTTTTAGATTTTATGTAACTTTTTACCGTGGGTCAGCAGCTGTTAATATTTCATCACGATAACAATTTCTTTGCTCAATCCAGGTGAGAAATAAAAGAAACCATCTTAAATGTGTAACTTTTTATACAGTGTCTAAGGTTCTGTAACTTTGCACATGCTTTGTTTTGAGTTGAATTGTAACAGCTTTTTGTATTTGGAGAAAGAGTGAATATTGAACTTTAATGTCTTGGTGTTTTTCTTTTCCCCCTTTCGTAAATCCTCTGGGGTTTTAAAAAAATAGATCTGTTCCCGCCTAAGCCTCCACTTCATGGAAAATAGCAGGCAGTGTATAGCTAATGGATCCCATTATCTGTCTGCCACAGCTCTTGTGTGTTAGCTGCTGCCTAAACCATCTAGACTTCAATCAGAGGAACACTTCAGCCCATTTATGCAGGAAAGTGTCTGTTCAAAACAGCTTTTAACAAAACCTGACTGTCACTCAGGGATCTACCAAGGAGGGTTTCAGAAAAAGCTTTTTCAAAGAAAGTTTGTTTTTCAAGAAGGTGCCTCCCTGCCTGTTTCCCCCAGAGAGACAGAAATTGATTAGCTCCATCTCCTTGGCTTCTTTATAAAGTACTGTGAAACTGACACATCTGTTCCTTACCCAGGCTAAGTGAAATGCAAACTAAGTGGCCTAAACAGTGCAAAGTTAACCAGATTTTTAAGTGTCCTTGTTTTTAATAGATAAGGATATCTCTTCCCCCCCCCCCCATTTCAATATGGGGCCAGATCCCCAGTTAGTGTGGCCCATGAATATTAAATTGACTTACTGATGGATTTGCAAAGGGATGTAAAAGCCATTTAGTGCTTGTGGACACTAGAGGCTCAGTTCACCCCCACCCTACTTGTTTCGTCACTTACCGGTGCAGTGTTCCCATTTTCCCTTGGCCCTCTTGCCGCTGAGGTAAGCGACCACCCAAGCTGTGTGGCTCAGCAAGGAAGAGAGCCCCGGGTTTGGTGCACAGCTGCTCTGCCAAGGTCTTGTGAGCAGCCCTAGAGCCATCGGAGAAATTCACACCGTGAGCCTGGCATCTTGTGTAAAACCACTGCCGGCTTGTAAGCGTGCTGGGGTCAGAATCGCGCTCTTAAGCCTTATTGCTTCCTTAAACGTACTGCAAGCCAAGGCAGAGCTCACGGCCTGGACAAGAGCTGGGTGCAGGTACTTAAGGCACAGAGCACATAGATAAGCTTGGCAGAATTGGGTTTTCTTTATCATTTTAAGACTTCTGCTTATTTTAAAGCATTTTTTCTGGTTTTAGTGATGTGATTTTCACTGTCTGGGAAATCGGGAGCGGGGGGGGGGGGATCAGACAGTTATGGAATGAGAGCCACGGACGTTCAGAAAGCGCTTTCTAATGGTTAAAACAAATTGTCAAAATATAGAGAGTAAATTCCCTGAATCCGATTCGAAGCCGTTCTCAAGCAGCATTTTTCTTTCTTTCTTTCTAGCCTGTACGTTTTTGGGTAGTTGGTAGGTGTGCGGTGAACCTGACCTTTATCGGTGATCTACTCCTTCCAAGCCTCTACCAACAGGCAGCAATTGCAGCCCCTCTCTTCTTTGGAGATCGCTTGCTCTCCTGTTATTAAAACAGCACCTGCCCTGGGCGGGAGTGGGGGAGGCAGACCAAGCTGCATTGAGCCCCGGGCCCCACGCTTGCTATAAATGAGTTCTATTTATGAACATGGGGAGGATACAGTCTTCCGGGAAGGTTCCTTGTGTGCACAGCAGGGGATCATTCAACCCAGCATAGGATGAGGGGATGGAAGCACTAGACAGTTGAGCTGAATAAGTCACCCTGGATGTGAAAATCTCCCCTGTCCTCGCAATGTACGCTGCACTCACGGTCTCAGAAGGGGGGTGACCCTTACCTCCCTGGTAAAGCTACGGGGAGAGAGAGGTGAAAAGAAAAGCTGGTGGCCAGCCACTCCAGGGGCAGTGAATGGAGCCCCTGTTGTCCACTCCTAGCTTCTGGCAGTCAGAGGTGTAGAAACAGCCAGGGCATGGGGTCGTGTCCCTGACCGTCATGGCTAATAGACCCTCCCAGTTTACTCTAAAGAGATTTTCAGCTGGTTTCTCCTGCAGTCTGGACCCTCCCCCCCCCCCTCCCCTTCCCCGCAGGTGCATTGTCCCTGGGGTTTCATAGGTTATGAAGCCCGAGGGGACCAGGGCCATGGTCTCACTTCCTGTACAGCAAGTACAGAACTGCCTGGTGTGAATTCCTGAACAGACCTTTGGGGGGTGGGGGACCATTCCCAGCTTGATGCAAAAGCCACGAGCCCTGGGTCAGTTGTTCCACTGGTTAATTTACCCTTTGCCGGGCTTTCAGCCAGTGGCAGGTGTTAGTGGAGGGGGGCTGCGAGCTGGGGGAGCCTCCCCCCCCCACTCAAATAGTCTGATCCCTGCAGTGCCAGGGTGACTTATTCCCCCCTGAAGGGGGATTTGCCTCTGGATCTCTGGGGAGCCCCCTGGCTGCTGCAGCTGCCCCTGGGGGGACGATGTGAGGAGGGGGGGCTGCCCCCCAATCTCCCCCCTTTGAGCGACCGGCACAAACAAGGACCCTTCTCTCCTCCTCCCCCCCCCCCCGCGGAACGGACTTGTCCCGGAACTAACGTGCCCGGGTCGCGTTTCCCCCTCCCGCGGGGAACTCTTTGGCCGCGGACCCGCGGGGGGGACCCGGAAGTTCCGGCCTGTCCTGGCGCGCGGGATGGAGGCGGAAGCGGGGGGCCGGGCGCGGCCGCCCCCGCCGGGTGAGAAGCGGGGCGGGGGTGTCGCACCTAAAGCCCCCCCGGGGCGCTGCCCCCCCAGGACACAACGGGGGGGAGGGTTCCCCGACATCTGCCCTGACCCCCCCCCATGGGGACCCCCCGTTACTCTGGGGCTGGCTGTGGGGTCTCTTCCCCCCCCACTGAGTGACCCCTGGGTCTGGGGGGTCCCCAATTCCCCCCCACCTGGGAAATGTTCCCTGACCCCCCCATGGGGACCCCCAGTTACCCCAAGGGGCTGCGCTGGCTGTGGGGGCCCCTTGCCTCCTAGCAGCCCCCCCCCATATGGAGCCCCCCACACACACTCTTACAGGGCAGCGCTGGCTGTTTGGTCCCCCCTCCCCCCCCCCGGTCCCCCCTGAGCCCCCTTGGGGATCCCGGCCGGCCCCACGTTAATTCTGGGTCTCGTCAGCAGGTCGCACCGGTGCCCAGAGGAGCAGGGAGCAGCAGGAGCCGGAGGCTGCGCCTTCCCCGTCGTTGGCAGAGAGCCCAACCCCGGGGGACCGGCCCCCCAATACCAGCGGGGTCACCGACTCTCCCCAGTGCACCTCGCACTGGGGGGAAGGGATGCTAGAACGACCGGCCTTGGGGGACCGGCCCCCCAATACCAGCGGGGTCACCGATCTGCCCCGGAGCACCTCGCACTGGGGGGAAGGGATGCTAGAACGGCCGGCCCTGGGGGACCGGCCCTCCAATACCAGCAGGGTCACCGATCTTCCCCGGAGCACCTCGCACCGGGGGGAAGAGATTCCAGAAAGACCAGCCCTGGGGGACCGGCCCCCCAATACCAGTGGGGTCCCTGAACCCCCTCGGCAGACGTGGCACTGGGGAGAGGAGATGCTGGAAAGACCAGCCCCAAGGGATGTTCCCCGGAAGAGCAATGGGGTCCCTGAACCCCCTCGGCAGACGTGGCACTGGGGGGAGGAGATGGAGAGCCCAGCCCCACAGGACGGGCTCGCAAAGAATACTGGGGTCAGCGTCCCGCCCCGGCCCCCGTCGCCCTGGGGGGAAGAGATGCCAGCGACGCCAGCCCTAGGCGGCCTTTCACCCTACAGCAGGAGGCTCGGTGAACAGCCGCGGCACCTGTCCCAGCCGGAGCCCACCCAGGCTGCGGGTTCGGCTCCCCCCGAGGCGGGCGAGGGGGCCCTGCTGGCCATGCTGACGGCCGTGGCCAGCGGCCCCCTGCCGGTGCGCAGCCAGCAGAAGGACGAGCCGGACCTGACGGCGGAGGAGAAGCTGCCCATCCTGCGGGCGCTGTACCGGGACAAGCCCCTGGTCTTCCTGGAGCGGTTCCGGCGGGCCCTGCGCGTCGAGCACCTGGGCTGCTTCGCCCACCTGGCCGCCCGCTACGAGGTGGGTTTCTACTGCGAGGAGGTTCGCCGCGCCGCCCGCCGCCGCGCCGCCCACACCCGCGTGCGCAACAAGAGGTTCGCCGCCCTGCAGCAGCTCATCAAAGGTAGGGGGCCCGCCAGGCCCTGCCCTCTGCGACTTCGCCCCACAGACGTGGGTCACGAGAGGTGAGGTGGGGGGGGGGGCTCCACCCTCACAGTCGAGCACCCCGGTCCCGATTCTACGGGGCTCTCCCCCGGGACTCAGTGCTGACTCCGACGCCCCAAGGCAGCGCTAGGGGGTGCAGTGCTATGGGGGGGGGGGGGGGGTAAGGTCGACATGGCCATGTCAGGCAGCCCGGCTAGTGCCCCCCTGTGCAGCCTGCCACGGTGAGCCAGCAGCCCGGGGGGATGTCTGCAGGCTGAGCAGCGGGGGCTACCGGTTAGAGCAGCAGGGCTGGGAGCCCGGACTCCTGGGTTCCGTCATGGCTCTGGGAGGGGAGTGGGGTCCAGTGGTTAGAGGGGGGGCTGGGAGCCAGGACTCCTGGGTTCCGTCACGGCTCTGGGAGGGGAGTGGGGTCCAGTGGTTAGAGGGGGGGCTGGGAGCCAGGACTCCTGGGTTCCGTCACGGCTCTGGGAGGGGAGTGGGGTCCAGTGGTTAGAG
The DNA here is from genome assembly GCA_032164245.1 of Sternotherus odoratus. Classification (NCBI taxonomy): domain Eukaryota; kingdom Metazoa; phylum Chordata; order Testudines; family Kinosternidae; genus Sternotherus; species Sternotherus odoratus. The sequence goes on from JAVMKO010000058.1 coordinate 46,513, forward strand.
CAGCAGGGCTGGGAGCCCGGACTCCTGGGTTCCGTCACGGCTCTGGGAGGGGAGTGGGGTCCAGTGGTTAGAGGCGGGGCTGGGAGCCCGGACTCCTGGGTTCCGTCACGGCTCTGGGAGGGGAGTGGGGTCCAGTGGTTAGAGGGGGGGGGGGCTGGGAGCCTGGACTCCTGGGTTCCGTCACGGCTCTGGGAGGGGAGTGGGGTCCAGTGGTTAGAGGAGGGGGGGGCTGGGAGCCCGGACTCCTGGGTTCCGTCACGGCTCTGGGAGGGGAGTGGGGTCCAGTGGTTAGAGGGGGGGCTGGGAGCCCGGACTCCTGGGTTCCGTCACGGCTCTGGGAGGGGAGTGGGGTCCAGTGGTTAGAGGGGGGGCTGGGAGCCCGGACTCCTGGGTTCCGTCACGGCTCTGGGAGGGGAGTGGGGTCCAGTGGTTAGGGAGGGGGGGCTGGGAGCCCGGACTCCTGGGTTCCGTCACGGCTCTGGGAGGGGAGGGGGAGCCCCAGAAGCCCCCCGGCCGCTCCACACTCTCTCTGCCTTGCAGGGGGGGAGTATTTCAGCGACGAGCAGATGCGGGCGCGGGAGCCGCTGCTCTATGAACAGTACATCGGGCAGTACCTGAGTGAGGACGAGCTGCTGGCCCTGGGCAGCCAGGCGCTGGCCGGTCCCTGCTCCCTCTCCGGGGTCCTGCTCCACTCCTACCAGGAGCAGCTGCTCCAGCGGCGGCTGCTCGTCCAGCAGGAGCAGGAGGACGCCTGTGAGGAGGAGGAGGAGGAGGACGAAGGTCAGTATGGAGTCTGGCTGGGGGAGGGGAGTGGGGTCTAGTGGTGAGAGCAGGGGGGGCTGGGAGCCAGGACTCCTGGGTTCTCTCCCCAGCTCTGGGAGATGAAGGCGTCTGACGTCCCGTTACTGGCTTTGTGGCTGGTCTCGGTGCCCTTCCCCTCTCTCCCTGCTAGGCGAGGAGTCCAGCTGTGCCTCGGACGCCTGGGTCCCCGACCCGGAGGAGAAGACCTTCCTGCGTGAGGAGTTCACCAGCCGCATGCACCAGCGCTTCCTGGACGGCCAGGACGGTGACTTCGATTACAGGTGAGAAGGGCGAGTACCAGAGCAGGGGGCGGGGAGCCAGGACTCCTGGGTTCTTTCCCTGGTTCTGGAAGGGGAATGGGGTGTTAGGGGTCAGAGCAGGGGGAAGCCCGGACTCCTGGGTTCTTTCCCTGGTTCTGTAAGGGGAATAGGGCCTAGGAGTCAGAGCAGGGGGCGGGGAGCCCGGACTCCTGGGTTCCGTCCCCGAGGTCACGGCTCGTTCTCTCCCAGCGAGGTGGACGACAATCCGGAGTTCGACAACCTGGACATTGTGTCGCGGGACGAGGAGGAGCGTTACTTCGACGGCGAGGAGTCTGAGGAGGTGGAGGAGATGGAGGCGGAGTAGGGGCCCCCGGGCCCCCCAAACCCTGGCACCCTGATGCGTGGCCCAGGACCCAACTCGTGGGCAGTAACCCAGACTCCTAGTCTGGGGCCTGGAATCCTCCCCCGGCCTCCCCGCGAGGCCCTGCCCCTCTACGCTCTCCCCAGGTCACCCCGGGCCAGACAGGTACCTTTGTGCAGCGGGATCCCCCCCCCAGAGCCGGGAGAGGCGCTGGGGAGGGGCTGGGGGGGGCGGGAGGGGGCTGCCCAGCCCGGCCCCCTCTCGCGAGCGGAGGAATCCCGGGACCTCTGGCCTCGGCTCTCAGCCTCCGGGCCCCCGAGGGGGGAGGTGGCATGGCCAGGGCTGGGAGCCAGGGAAACCCCTCCTCCCCCCCCCTTCCCCTGGAGCTGGCTGGGCATGGGGGCCTGTGGGGCGGGGGGCAGGCCGGGGATTGGGGAGGAAAGGGCGGGGGAGGGGAACGGCGCTGTCACAATTAAAGCTCTCCGGTAACGGGTTTTGCAACAGCAGCAGTTTGGTCCTTTCAGCCTGAAAATCCAGGGGACCCGTGTCTGCGGCTTGAGCTGGGGCAACCGGGAGTGGGGGGCCTGGGAGCCAGGACTCCTGGGTTCTCCCTGGGTCTCTGGGACTGTTGGCTGGTTGCACGCACTGCTGGGTGCCAGCAGGGGGCAGCACAGGCCAAGGCACTGGGTCAGCCCCCAGGATCATTCTGCCAAGTTCCCAGAGCAGTCTCAGGGCTGGTGAAGCACCCATCCCCGAAGGGCCGGGAGCCCGGACTCCTGGGTTCTCTGCCCAGCTCTGGGAGGGGAGTGGGGGCTAGCAGTTAGGGCAGGGGGGCCAGGAGCCTGGACTCCTGGGTCCTAGCGGCAGCTGAGGCAGGGCAGTGGGGTCTAGTGGGTAGAGAAGGGGGCAGTTCTGTTCCTGGCTGTGCCGGGGGGTCCCAGCTGGGTTTGCTGGAACTGGAGTTTGCTCCCAGCCCCTCTGTGATGAGTTCCTTTGCCCCCCGTGCCTCAGTTTACCTTCCCCCAGAAGGGAGTCTGTTCCTTCCTGCTGGCCAGTCGTCCCAGCCAGCCCCGGGCCCTGGTTGATTCGGGGACAGGTGGCCAGGGACCGCACAGGGACCTTCTGTCGGGTGTTTTCCATGGGGCGCCATGTGGCTTGCCGGGCAGGGAGCGCCGGGGATCCCGGTCCCTGCAGGTGAATCACTTTCCCTCACCGGTTTCGCTTCCTTTCCCGGCCCTCGCGGGGTTTTCGAGCCCGTCCCAGCTTCCCTGTGGGAAATCCCGCCAGCCGCGGGGTGCTGGGACCGGCAGGTTCCTGCTCGATAACTCCAGTTCCCCGGGGCAGGTCCCTGCCCGGGCTTCCTTGTCTGGGGCCTGGGTCACAGGCTGGGGGGGGCAGGACTCCCCAGCCACCTGAGATCCACCCCCTATGGGCCCTGGGGGGCAGAGAGTAACCCCAGCGCTACGCGCTCCGGGGTGAGGAGAATCCCAGGGTCCTCACTCCTCACCCCAGGCGTGACTGAGACGTCCCAGCTGTCCTAGATCCGGAGCGGCAGCGGGGAGAGGGGGGGTCTCCTGGGGAGCTGGCTGTGGAAGGAGCGAGCTGGGCACCCCGCGCTGGGCGAAGGAAAGTGGCAGGTGATTCTCACCACCCGTCCCCGCGGGGGAGGGGGAAGCCGATGCCCGCTTGTGACAAGTTTGTCGGGGCTCAGCAGCGTGTGGCAGGAGCTGGAGGGGGCAGGGTTGGCACAGGAGGGACGGGGGGGGGAGCTTGTCCCACTGGTCCCTCCCCCGCTCCGGTGATCCCCCACCAGCTTGGCTGTGGGGACCTGGCCCAACAACGGTGCTGGTTCCTGCCAGGATCGGACCCTGCCCGGCGGCTGCTGCTTCCCCCCACAGCGCCTCGGCTCCAGCCACCCACACGCCACCACAGCAACCGCTCCCACAAACCGCTTGGGGCGTGGGGTCTAGTGGTTAGAGCCGAGGGCAGTCAGAGCTGGTGAAGCCCTGATCCTCGAAGGGCTAGGACCCCGGACTCCTGGGTTCTCTCCCCAGCTCTGGGAGGGGATTGGGCTCTAGTGGTTAGAGCAGGGGGGGCTGGGACCCCGGACTCCTGGGTTCTCTCCCCACCTCTGGGAGGGGATTGGGCTCTAGTGGTTAGAGCAGGGGGGGCTGGGACCCCGGACTCCTGGGTTCTCCCTGGTTTGTCAGTGAAGTGCTGTGAGATTGAGGAAGTCCCTTGCCTCTGTCCATGCAGCGCCCCCCATAGGGAGAGCCCGAGGGGAAGGAGTCTGGGGGGTCCCTGGGGCTCCTATCAGGGCCTTGGGGGGGTTGGGATATTCCTGCCCCCGGCGCTGGGAAATGCAGATGTTGCCACCTCAGCTTTGGGGGTGACTCGGCACCGGGGCCCTGGCAGTGACTCAGCCCCCAACAGCCCCCCTGGGGGGGTTTCCATGGAAATTCCAGCTCCCCTCCCTGGGGGCTGTTTTTGGAAACTTTTCTAAAGATCCCGGGCCCCACCCCTGCCTTTGATTTGCCCCCAGCTCCAAGGGGGGCCGGGCGGGGGGGGCCCCCTTGAGGCTGGTGCCCCCAGACAGACCCTGTTGTCCTCCTGGGGGCCCCAAACTGCAAGACCCACAGGGGGGCTCCACTCACCCCACCCCTCAGCACCCCCTAGAGCTGCCATGGGGCCAGCACTGACTGCCAGGGGAGAGCGCCCCCTGCTGAGCCCCCTAGCGCCGCCCTGGTGCCCCCAGCTCCCCTTGCTCTGGCCCTTCGCTCCAGCGGCAGCAGCTGCGATTGGTCCCCGGAGGGTGCTGTGGCCGGTGCTTGGCCCAGTCGTGTGGCGCCGACTCCGGGGAAGCCCCTGGGCCTGTGGCCACGAGCACAGCTGCTTGTACCTGCCCTCCCGAGCCGCTCTGCTGAGACGGGGCCGCCCCGCCCCAGAGGTGGCTGCATCTCGGCGCCGGGCGAGGGACACCTGGGTAACCAGCCCCCGCGCCCCCCCCCCCAGAGGTGGCCGCATCTCGGCGCCGGGCGAGGGACACCTGGGTAAGCAGCCCCCGCGCCCCGCCCCAGAGGTGGCCGCATCTCGGCGCCGGGCGAGGGACACCTGGGTAAGCAGCCCCCGCGCCCCGCCCCAGAGGTGGCTGCATCTCCGAGGTGGTGGCAGCCGATGACGTACGTTTTGTTTATGGGGGGCGGAGAAGGAAGCTCCCCGTTCTCGTCTCTGCCACGGGGGGGGGGGGGGGGACCTGAGAGGCTGGGATGTGAGCTGGGCTCTGCCGGGCTGGTTCATTCCACGAGCCCCTGTCCCAGCCCCGGGGGTCTCGTCCCAGGGCTGAGCTGAGGGGCCCGTCCCGGGCTCCCCGGGGAACTGTCTGAACGGTATGCCAGGAATCCCAGCTATTTCAGACAGCGCTGGCGCGGCAGCCCGGCTGGCAGGGCGGGCGGGAGCCGTCTCCCCTCCGAGCAATGCCCGGCATGACGCCTGTTCGTGCCCGTAGCTCTGGCTGGGCCGAGCCCTGCTAGGATGTCATTGGGAATGTGGCCGGGGAGGAGAAATGAACATCCAGGGATATCTTGGCACGTTGGTTAAATCTCCTGCTGCGGGGGTCTGCAACTGGGCAGGAGCCTCAGGAATACGACCCAGGAACCCCTGCTCCAACAGCCCAGCCCTATGTGTGAAAGGAGAATCACCTCTGGGTGAGCGGTGTAGGGGCTATGACACACAACGTGTAGTGCCGTATCCATGCTCTAGAGGGCAGTGAGTAGTGGGCAAAGCTAGCTATAGATACATATATACGTCATAGACACAGACACACGAGTGTGCACAAACACACATGGAAACAAACACACCCCGCTCCTTGCACACTTGTGTCTCGTGCCCTCCACTCACTCGCCCCAGGGGCTCCCAGCCAGGTGTGGTGCCCCAACACGTTCAAAGTCTAACAATGACCCAGGACTCCTGGGTTCTGTCCCCGGCTCTGGGAGGGGAGGGGCTGGGAGCCAGGACTCCTGGGTTCTGTCCCCGGCTCTGGGAGGGGAGTGGGGTCTAGCGGTTAGAGCGGGGGCTGGGAGCCAGGACTCCTGGGTTCTCTCCCTGGCTTTGCGTGACCCCTGGTCTGCTGAGGAGGGCCGGTTTGTGTGCGATGGAGGAGAAAGGGGAGGCGTGTGGGGAGGGGGCTGGGGGGGGGAGGAGTGCGGCCGCCCACCCCCCCACCCCCCCCCCCCCGCCTGGCGCATTCCTTCCCCCTTGGTCAGTGTCTGAGGCTCCTGCTGCCTCCACTTTCCCCGGCCGCAGGCTGATGGAAACCAGGCGGTTCCCAGGCCCCGGCCCCCGCACACGCGGCCTGATGCTGGGGGGGGGGGGGAGCTTTCTCACCACAGGCCGCTCAGCGGGAGGGTCCCCCCCCCCATGCACTGGGGTGACTGACTGGCCTGAGGCCTTTCTCCCCGGTGGGGGACTGGGCCAGATCCGGCCCCATGACAGGGGCTGGCTGACTCGGGGGGGCACGGTCTGGGGCACGGGGCTATTCCCCTTGGGGGGGTGCCGGATCCGGCCCCATGACAGGGGCTGGCTGACTCGGGGGGGCACGGACTGGGGCACGGGGCTATTCCCCTTGGGGGGGTGCCGGATCCGGCCCCATGACAGGGGCTGGCTGGCTCGGGGGGCACGGACTGGGGCACGGGGCTATTCCCCTTGGGGGGGTGCCGGATCCGGCCCCATGACAGGGGCTGGCTGACTCGGGGGGCACGGACTGGGGCACGGGGCTATTCCCCTTGGGGGGGTGCCGGATCCGGCCCCATGACAGGGGCTGGCTGGCTCGGGGGGGCACGGAAGGGGGCTGGGCCGGATCCATCTGTAAAAGTTGTGCCCCGTCCTGCCCCCTGGTGATTGGTGCACAGGGAGGATAACGACCTGCTACTGCTGCCAGCTGGTGGAGAGACTCCTCTCGCTCAGCTGTGATGCTGAAGGGCCCAGGGTTCAAGTCCAATTCCCCGGGCCCAACCCCCCCAACCTCCCCGTGCCTCTGTCTTTGCCTTCCAGAGACGGGGAGAGATGCAGGAATTGCCAGTGAGAGCCAGGACTCCTGGGTTCTCTCCCAGGTCTGAGAGGGGAGGGGGATCTAGTGGTTAGAGCAGGAGAGGGGGGGTCTGGGTGCCAGGACTCCTGGGTTCTCTCCCAGGTCTGAGAGGGGAGAGGGATCTAGTGCTTGGAGCGGGGGCTGGGTTCCAGGACTCCTGGGTTCTCTCCCAGCTCAGCGAGGGCAGTTCCAACCTCACAGCTGGGTTGTGTTGTGGGGTGAGCTGAGCAGTGAAATCCTGGGGCTGTGGCAGGCCCGGGACAGGCCCCCTCTCCCGGACCCGTTCACAGGCCCCTCCCCCGCGGCTCCCGCCCACCCCAGGCGAGTCTGTCTGGCCCATTCGGCTGCAGTGCCCACGGGGCAGGCCCAGCCTGGCACAGGGACCCGCTGGGCGAGACGGGGGACGCCACAAATACCCAAACATCTGGAGCAGCTGGTCTGGCGTCACTGCGATTCCCACAGCCCCCGGCCTGTGGGTCCCCCCCACGCCCATCCACACCCGCAGGGCTGACGCCGGGGCTCTGGGCCTGGCCACGCACGTCCCGGCTGGGTCCTCCCGCCCCCGGGAGACGAGCGGAGTCCAGCCCTGTCATTTCCCACCCGGGTCACGAGTCAGACCCTGGCGAGGTTCCTCCCCCCGCCCGTCTGTCTGAGTCTGCCTGGCACGCGGGACCGGGCCTGAAGTGAACACCCCCCCCCCCCACTTCCCTCTCAGAGCTGGGAGGGAACCCCGGAGTCCTGCTCCCAGCCCCCCCTGCTCTAAGCACTAGACCCCACTCCCCTCCAGAGCTGGGGAGAGAACCCAGGAGTCCTGCTCCCAGCCCCCCCTGCTCTAAGCACTAGACCCCACTCCCCTCCAGAGCTGGGGAGAGAACCCAGGAGTCCTGCTCCCAGCCCCCGCTGCTCTAAGCACTAGACCCCGCTCCCCTCCCAGAGCTGGGGAGAGAACCCAGGAGTCCTGCTCCCAGCCCCCCATGATCTAACCACTAGTCCCCACTCCCCTCCCAGAGCCGGGGAGAGAACCCAGGAGTCCTGCTCCCAGCCCCCCCTGCTCTAACCACTAGACCCCACTCCCCTCCAGAGCTGGGGAGAGAACCCAGGAGTCCTGCTCCCAGCCCTTCCTCCTGCCCTGCCCGGCGCCCCCCACACTGGTTTGAAGGCGCGCGGGGCCCTCCTGGGGCCAGGCTCCTCGGCCAGCAGCCTCCCAAGAAGCGCGCAGCTCAGGACAGGGCCTCCGGCCGGGCGCCAGGGAGGGGGGGGGGGCGGCCGGAGCGACCCGGGGCTGACCGCAGGCGTCCATGGGACCCGCACGCGGCCCCCGGGGCAGGTACAGCTCAGCCGCCAACACCCTGCCAGGCAGCGGGACTTCATCTTGGGGGGGGCAGGAGCCTCTTGGGGCGAGAGGCAGTCGGAGTTAGTGGTTAGAGCGGGGGGGGCTGGGAGCCGGGACGCCTGAGTTTTATCCCCAGCTCTGGGAGGCGAGTGGGGTCTAGTGGTTAGAGCAGGGGGGGGCTGGGAGCCGGGATGCCTGAGTTTTATCACCAGCTCTGGGAGGGGAGTGGGGTCTAGTGGTTAGAGCAGGGGGGGGGGGGCTGGGAGCCGGGACGCCTGAGTTTTATCACCAGCTCTGGGAGGGGAGTGGGGTCTAGTGGTTAGAGCAGGGGGGGCTGGGAGCCGGGACGCCTGGGTTTTATCCCCAGCTCTGGGAGGGGAGTGGGGTCTAGTGGTTAGAGCAGGGGGGCTAGGAGCCAGGCTCCTGGTTCTGGGAAGGGAGTGGGGGGTCTATTGATTAGATCTGGGAACCAGGACACCTGGGTTCTATCCCAGCTCTGGGAGGGGAGCGGGGTTTGGTGGGTTATCCTGGGGGGGGGGGGGCTGGGAGCCAGGACTCCTGGGTTCTAGTTGCAGCCCATGAAGGCCTCCCATCCCCCTGAATTTGGCTTTGTATTTAGCCCCAGAGCCTGGGGGGCAGCAGGATCCCACCTTGGCGGGGGGGCCTCACTGCTGCCCCTCCCACCGCGGTGCGGGACCCTGCTGCTAGGCCCGGGCCTGGCTCGTCCACAGCTGGGCAGGCTCCTCGGCCCTGGGAAAGCTGCCTTGCGGTCGGGGCGGCTTTGAACTTCTCCTGCCTTGGCCCCCCGGCCTCCCATGGTGAGAGCCGGCAGGAAATGCCTGAGGCGTGGGTCACCCGCCTGGGAGCGGGGCTGGGGGAAACCTGGGCTCCGCGGGGGGGCTGCCCCCCAGCCTGCCTCAGGCCTAGTGCTGGACAACGGTGGAGCCAGGAGCCAGGGCTCTGGCCTCAGTTTCCCCATCTGGCAGAGGGTGTCACTGCCCCCCCCCCCCCCCCCGAGGGACTCAGATACCCGGGTGATGGACACGGGGCTGATTTGGGATCTGGCCTGAGTCAGGAGCAGCCGAATGGGATTCAAAGGGTCCATGGCTGAGCCCACCCGTGGGGCCAGACCGAACGCCCCCGGCTCGTCTGTGTTCACCTGTGAGGGGGTCACGGGAGCAGCTCCAGACCCCAACCCCGGTCACCGTCCTCTTGCGCCGGGCGCTTCCCACTGATCCCGACCGAGATCGGGGCCCCGTCGCGCCGGGCGCTGCCCAGACTGTGAGACAGTCCCGCCCCCTAAACCCTCCCAATCTAAACAGACGCAGGGGACAGGGTGATTAACCCCATTTACAGGTGGGGAAACTGAGGCACGGGGCCGGGCAGTGACTTGACGGGGGTCACGCGGGAAGCCCCTTCCTCTGAAGCCGTTGGTACCGATCACTGCCAGGGACAGGCAACGGGGGGGTTAGACCCACCAGGCCTCCCCCACCCCCGTGGTGCCAGCGCTGCCCGCTCCTCCGGGGGGGGGGAAGCTGGCGAGGTCGGCGCGGGATAATTACAGGCTTGGAGCAGCGCCGGCCGGGGAGGGAGGTATGAAGCCGGCTTGGCAGGGGGCCAGCGCATCGGAGCCCTGCCGCCGGGCATGGGCCAGTTATGTGCCAACGTGGCAGCGGGTCCCAGGGCTGGGGACGCAGAGCGGGACGGGGGGGGGGCAAGGGGCACCCATGACAGCCCAACAGGCCACCCCAGGGTGACCCCTCAGGGGCCCATCGTGAGCCCCGATCGCACCCCCAGTAAAGTCAGACAGTGTTTGAATCGGGCCCCTCGGCCGGTAGCACAACATGGGGGGGGGGCCTCGTTCAGGGCGGTGCCAGCGGAGTGGGGGGGCTCAGGCTGGGGGGGGGGGTCTGGGGCGGGGGAGAGTGCATCAGGCATCCGATTTCCCTTGAGAAGAAGATTTGTTTGTGATTTTTCTCGGGATAGTTCAGGGTAGAGACGTGCCGGCCCGGCGGGCACGGACCCCGGGGGGCTCCCGGCCCAGGTGAGGGGCACCCGGCCGACATGCCCCGGTGCGCTGCTGCAGCCTGGCAGGGCGGGCTCAACGCTGGTGGCTGGGAAGGGAGTGGGGTCTAGTGGTTACAGCAGGGGAGAGCTGGGAGCCAGGACTCCTGGGTTCTCTCCCTGGCTCTGGGAGGGGAATGGGGTCTAGTGGTTAGAGCTGGCGGTGTTTCTCGGTCTCCCCCGCCATCCTGCATGGCCCTGCTCCTCTCCAGGGCCAGCGGCTGAGCCAGACCCCCCCCCAGGACCGGGTGCAGCCCCTTCCGCCCTGGCCTGGGCTCCGGCCCCCAGACGGGCCCTGGATCAGAGCTGAGAGCCCAGGGGACGCCGACCGGCCCGGGGGGGGCAGATTCCAGAGCCGGAGTCTCAGGGACCCCCCCCCCACCTGGCGCTGAAGGACGAGTGTTTCCGTCCCATGTCCTGGGTTCGAATCCCAGCTCCAGACGCGGCTCGGGCCGGCGGGTCGTTGGGTCACTTGCCATGCGGGCGAAGGGCCCCGGGAGCCCTTGGCAGGGGGGGAGGTTCCCAGCACCCGGCTCCACCCAGCTGCCGGGACCCCGCCCACCCTCCTGGCACGGGCCCCGCCAGGCCACCCACCAGCTGCTCTCCCCAAACAGGCCCGACACTGTGTCCTGCCGGGGGAGGAAGAAGGGAGTCGCCCCGAGACAGGCTGGGCAGATGAGTCAGGGAAAGAATAACAGGCAGGCGGCACCCGCCACTCAGCCCCGATGATTGACAGCGCGGGGGGGGCGCTGACGCAGAGCCCTGAGTCAGAGGGGACCCAGGTGTCCGGGGACCACAGGCAGGCCTCAGCAGTCTGTCTGTCCAGCCCCTTCCACCGTCCGCCAGCCGAGTGTCTGTCCGTCTGTCCCCAGTCACCGTTTATCTGCCCCCAGATGCCCTCTGTCTGTCTGTCCGTCCGTCCCCGGACACCACTCGATCCCTCTGTCCGTCTGCCCCCAGACACCCCCTGTTCCCAGTCACCGTTTATCTGTCCCTAGACACCCTCTGTTCGTCCATCCATCCATCCCCAGACACCCTCTGTCCGTCCGTCCGTCCCGACACCCCGTCCCCAGTCACCATCCATCTGTCCCCAGACTCCCTCTGTCCATCTGTCCCCAGACACCCCTCGATCCCTCCATCCGTCCCCAGACACCCCTCTTATTCATCTATCCATCCCCAGACACCCCTTTATCCAGCGCCCAAGCCTGGCTGGGTTGGCTCAGTCCCGGTTCCCTCCCGAGGCCAAATTCCCAGCATGTGGCAGGCGTGGGGGTGACTCACGGGACGTGTGCCGGCCGGTCCGACCCTGACGCGCCCGGGCAGGGTGAAGGGACTGCCCTGGGAATCCCTCAGGGGGGGGAGGGCTGGTACCAGGGCTCAGCAGTGTGGGTCCCCCCTATGCCCCCCATGGGTGTGACTCAGCCCCCCCCCAAAGATGAGAGGGGATCCCGCTGTCCAACCCCCCCCCCCCACCCAGCCTGGACCTGCTCAGCCAGTGCCCCACATGTCAGGGCCTGTCTCGCCCCATAGAGACTCCAGCTCGCTAGCTGTATATCCATCCCCATAGGCAACTGACTGACTGTCTGTCTATCTATCCTGCCGGGGCAAGGCCGGATGGCTATAGGACAGTCGTGGGAGACAGATATATGAGCCCCAGGCTAAACAAATCCCTGGGATCAGGGTAAGCAAATGGCAGTTGCTCCCCATCTAGCTATCCCCATCCATCCCTCTATCTATCTATCCCCATCCATCCCTCTATCTATCTATCTATCCCCATCCATCCCTCTATCTATCTATCCCCAGCCATCCCTCTATCTATCTATCCCCAGCCATCCCTCTATCTATCTATCCCCAGCCATCCCTCTATCTATCTATCCCCAGCCATCCCTCTATCTATCTATCCCTAGCCATCCCTCTATCTATCTATCCCCAGCCATCCCTCTATCTATCTATCCCCAGCCATCCCTCTATCTATCTATCCCCAGCCATCCCTCTATCTATCGATCCCCAGCCATCCCTCTATCTATCTATCCCCAGCCATCCCTCTATCTATCTATCCCCAGCCATCCCTCTATCTATCCCCAGCCATCCCTCTATCTATCTATCCCCATCCATCCCTCTATCTATCTATCCCCAGCCATCCCTCTATCTATCTATCCCCAGCCATCCCTCTATCTATCTATCCCCAGCCATCCCTCTATCTATCTATCCCCATCCATCCCTCTATCTATCCCCAGCCATCCCTCTATCTATCTATCCCCATCCATCCCTCTATCTATCTATCCCCAGCCATCCCTCTATCTATCTATCCCCATCCATCCCTCTATCTATCTATCCCCATCCATCCCTCTATCTATCTATCTATCCCCATCCATCCCTCTATCTATCTATCCCCAGCCATCCCTCTATCTATCTATCCCCAGCCATCCCTCTATCTATCTATCCCATCCATCCCTCTATCTATCTATCCCCAGCCATCCCTCTATCTATCTATCCCCAGCCATCCCTCTATCTATCTATCCCTAGCCATCCCTCTATCTATCTATCCCCAGCCATCCCTCTATCTATCTATCCCCAGCCATCCCTCTATCTATCTATCCCCAGCCATCCCTCTATCTATCGATCCCCAGCCATCCCTCTATCTATCTATCCCCAGCCATCCCTCTATCTATCTATCCCCAGCCATCCCTCTATCTATCTATCCCCATCCATCCCTCTATCTATCCCCAGCCATCCCTCTATCTATCTATCCCCAGCCATCCCTCTATCTATCTATCCCTAGCCATCCCTCTATCTATCTATCCCCAGCCATCCCTCTATCTATCTATCCCCAGCCATCCCTCTATCTATCTATCCCCAGCCATCCCTCTATCTATCGATCCCCAGCCATCCCTCTATCTATCTATCCCCAGCCATCCCTCTATCTATCTATCCCCAGCCATCCCTCTATCTATCTATCCCCAGCCATCCCTCTATCTATCTATCCCCAGCCATCCCTCTATCTATCGATCCCCAGCCATCCCTCTATCTATCTATCCCCAGCCATCCCTCTATCTATCTATCCCCAGCCATCCCTCTATCTATCTATCCCCAGCCATCCCTCTATCTATCTATCCCCAGCCATCCCTCTATCTATCTATCCCCAGCCATCCCTCTATCTATCTATCCCATCCATCCCTCTATCTATCTATCCCCAGCCATCCCTCTATCTATCTATCCCCAGCCATCCCTCTATCTATCTATCCTAGCCATCCCTCTATCTATCTATCCCCAGCCATCCTCTATCTATCTATCCCCAGCCATCCCTCTATCTATCTATCCCCAGCCATCCCTCTATCTATCGATCCCCAGCCATCCCTCTATCTATCTATCCCTAGCCATCCCTCTATCTATCTATCCCCAGCCATCCCTCTATCTATCTATCCCCAGCCATCCCTCTATCTATCTATCCCCAGCCATCCCTCTATCTATCTATCCCCATCCATCCCTCTATCTATCTATCCCCATCCATCCCTCTATCTATCTATCTCCATCCATCCCTCTATCTATCTATCCCCAGCCATCCCTCTATCTATCTATCCCCAGCCATCCCTCTATCTATCTATCCCCAGCCATCCCTCTATCTATCGATCCCCAGCCATCCCTCTATCTATCTATCCCCAGCCATCCCTCTATCTATCCCCATCCATCCCTCTATCTATCTATCCCCAGCCATCCCTCTATCTATCTATCCCCAGCCATCCCTCTATCTATCCCCAGCCATCCCTCTATCTATCTATCCCCATCCATCCCTCTATCTATCTATCCCTAGCCATCCCTCTATCTATCTATCCCCAGCCATCCCTCTATCTATCTATCCCCATCCATCCCTCTATCTATCTATCCCCATCCACCCCTTCTATCTATCTATCCCCAGCCATCCCTCTATCTATCTATCCCCAGCCATCCCTCTATCTATCTATCCCCAGCCATCCCTCTATCTATCTATCCCCAGCCATCCCTCTATCTATCCCCATCCATCCCTCTATCTATCTATCCCCATCCATCCCTCTATCTATCTATCCCCAGCCATCCCTCTATCTATCTATCCCCAGCCATCCCTCTATCTATCTATCCCCATCCATCCCTCTATCTATCTATCCCCAGCCATCCCTCTATCTATCCATCCCCAGCCATCCCTCTATCTATCTATCCCCAGCCATCCCTCTATCTATCTATCCCCAGCCATCCCTCTATCTATCTATCTATCCCCATCCATCCCTCTATCTATCTATCCCATCCATCCCTCTATCTATCTATCCCCAGCCATCCCTCTATCTATCCCCATCCATCCCTCTATCTATCTATCCCATCCATCCCTCTATCTATCTATCCCCAGCCATCCCTCTATCTATCTATCCCCAGCCATCCCTCTATCTATCTATCCCCAGCCATCCCTCTATCTATCTATCCCCAGCCATCCCTCTATCTATCTATCCCCATCCATCCCTCTATCTATCTATCTATCCCCATCCATCCCTCTATCTATCTATCCCCAGCCATCCCTCTATCTATCTATCCCCAGCCATCCCTCTATCTATCTATCTATCCCCATCCATCCCTCTATCTATCTATCCCCAGCCATCCCTCTATCTATCTATCTATCCCCATCCATCCCTCTATCTATCTATCCCCATCCATCCCTCTATCTATCTATCTATCTATCCCCATCCATCCCTCTATCTATCTATCCCCAGCCATCCCTCTATCTATCTATCTATCCCCATCCATCCCTCTATCTATCTATCCCCATCCATCCCTCTATCTATCTATCTATCTATCCCCATCCATCCCTCTATCTATCTATCCCCAGCCATCCCTCTATCTATCTATCCCCAGCCATCCCTCTATCTATCTATCTATCCCCATCCATCCCTCTATCTATCTATCTATCCCCATCCATCCCTCTATCTATCTATCCCCAGCCATCCCTCTATCTATCTATCTATCCCCATCCATCCCTCTATCTATCTATCCCCATCCATCCCTCTATCTATCTATCTATCTATCCCCATCCATCCCTCTATCTATCTATCCCCAGCCATCCCTCTATCTATCTATCTATCCCCATCCATCCCTCTATCTATCTATCCCCATCCATCCCTCTATCTATCTATCTATCTATCCCCATCCATCCCTCTATCTATCTATCCCCAGCCATCCCTCTATCTATCTATCCCCAGCCATCCCTCTATCTATCTATCCCCAGCCATCCCTCTATCTATCTATCTATCCCCATCCATCCCTCTATCTATCTATCCCCATCCATCCCTCTATCTATCTATCTATCTATCCCCATCCATCCCTCTATCTATCTATCCCCAGCCATCCCTCTATCTATCTATCCCCATCCATCCCTCTATCTATCTATCTATCTATCCCCATCCATCCCTCTATCTATCTATCCCCAGCCATCCCTCTATCTATCTATCTATCTATCCCCATCCATCCCTCTATCTATCTATCCCATCCATCCCTCTATCTATCTATCCCCAGCCATCCCTCTATCTATCTATCCCCATCCATCCCTCTATCTATCCCCATCCATCCCTCTATCTATCCCCATCCATCCCTCTATCTATCTATCCCCATCCATCCCTCTATCTATCTATCTATCTATCCCCATCCATCCCTCTATCTATCTAGCTAGCTAGCTATCCCCAGCCACCCCCTCTGTGACAAAGTAGGAATACTCTGTGTGTGCCTCAGTTTCCCCTATGCATTTCTTAAGTGTCTATGTGAAGGGATAGGGGCTGATAGTGGAAGCAAGCAGGCAACGCCCTCTCCCCTCTCTGCATGTGTCCAGACCTGATGCTGTATTCTGAACCCAAGTGGGGGAGGGAGGTCACCTGACCCGGCTGAGCCAGGGGGGAGGAGGGGGCTGGAGAGAGGTTTTGAAGTCTGAAGCTGGCTGGAGTCAGGCAGGGAGGCAGAGAAGCTATCTGGCTCTCTGGCCCCCAAAATGGATCCAGCTGAGGGCTCACGCTCACTGTATGGTCTGTGATTAGAAGTCATTGAATAAACCTGTTTTACTGGCTGGCTGAGAGTCACGTCTGACTGTGGATTTGGGGTGCAGAACCCATGGGCTCCCCCAGGACCCCGCCCAGGCGGGCTTGCTGGGGGAAGCACACGGAGGGGCAGAAGGTGCTGAATGCTCCGAGGTCAGACCCAGGAAGGTGGAAGTGGGGACCCCTGAATCTCCTGGCCTGGGAAACAGGCTGTGTACGGAGAAGGGGCCCTTCACCCGGAGTCCGGTCTGGCTTCCTAGGGAGCGGTTCCAGAGCATCGCCCGGGTGCTCCGGGACACCCTCTATCTATCTATCTATCTATCTATCTATCTATCTATCTATCTATCTATCTATCCACCCCACCCCACCCATCTATCTACCTCCCGCCGCCCATCTATCTAAGGAGTCCAGCAAACTGTCAACTTCCTGGCCCAGCATCCCCAAAATGAAATTGACTAGAAACAAAAGGTGAAACTGACAAGTTCATTTGCTTCCTTGCAGCCAGAGAAATACAGAGAGGAAACAAAACTCTGTGTGTGTGTGTGTGTGTGTGTGTCTGGGGGGGGGTGCATGTGCGATGGGTGGGTGTATTTGTGGTGTGTGTGTGCACGTGCGATGGGTGGTTGTGCAGGTGAGTTTGTGTACGTGCGATGTGCGGGTGAGTGTGTGCACGTGCGATGGGTGGGTGGTGTGTGCACGTGCGATGGGTGGGTGTGCGGGGCGGTGTGTGCACGTCCGATGGGTGGGTGTGCGATGTTTGGGTGTGTGCACGTGCGATGGGTGGGTGTGCGATGGGTGGGTGTGCGGGGCGGTGTGTGTACGTGTGATGGGTGGGTGTGCGATGTTTGGGTGTGCGGGGCAGTGTGTGCACGTGCGATGGGTGGGTGTGCGATGGGTGGGTGTGCGATGGGTGGGTGTGCGGGGCGGTGTGTGCACGTGCGATGGGTGGGGCAGTGTGTGCACGTGTGATGGGTGGGTGTACGATGGGTGGGTGTGCGATGGGTGGGTGTGCGATGGGTGGGTGTGCAATGGGTGGGTGTGCGGGGCGGTGTGTGCACGTGCAATGGGTGGGTGTGCGATGGGTGGGTGTGCGATGGGTGGGTGTGCGGGGCGGTGTGTGCATGTGCGATGGGTGGGTGTGCGATGGGTGGGTGTGCGATGGGTGGGTGTGCAGGGCGGTGTGTGCACGTGCGATGGGTGGATGTGCGATGGGTGGGTGTGCGATGGGGCGGTGTGTGCACGTGTGATGGGTGGATGTGCGATGGGTGGGTGTGCGATGGGGCGGTGTGTCCACGTGAGATGGGTGGGTGTGCGGGGCGGTGTGTGCACGTGCGATGGGTGGGTGTGCGATGGGTGGGTGTGCAATGGGTGGGTGTGCGGGGCGGTGTGTGCATGTGTGGGGTGGGGGGTGGGTGGGGAGGGTGACTGGCTGCAGGAATTCCCCACCCCCACCCTCCAGCCCAGTGTCACTTCCTGCCCCGTGGGGGGTGACAGGATGGCTTCTGTGGGGAGGGGAGGGTTGCAGGGGGGGAGGGTTGCAGGGGGGGAGGTTGTTGGGGGGGAAGGTTGCGGGGGGGAGGGTTGCGGGGGAGGGGAGGGTTGTGGGGGAAGGGAAGGTTGCAGGGGGGGAGGTTGTTGGGGGGGAAGGGTGCGGGGGAGGGGAGGGTTGTGGGGGAGGGGAAGGTTGCAGGGGGGAGGGTTGCGGGGGAGGGGAGGGTTGTGGGGGAAGGGAAGGTTGCAGGGGGGAGGTTGTTGCGGGGGAGGGTTGTGGGGGGGTTGCGGGGGGGCAGAGGAAGTGTCGTTTCCTCTCCCCGTGATGCAGCGACTTCGCCTTTTTGACTCTGGCCGGAAATATATTTTTATCTGGCCCCAGGTTGCCCCCCCCTTCCGCCCCCCCCCCCCTCCGCCTCCCCCCTTCCGCCCCGGCTCCCGGCTCCGCAGCTGCGGTTTGATCTCCCTGGTTCGTGTCAGAGCTGCCCCGGCAACCCCCCCCCCCAGGGCGGCTGGGGAACCGGGGTTCAAACGAGGGGCCAATGCTCCAGCGCCCCGGGGAGCCCTTTGCTCTCAGGCGGCAGCAGGCGGGGGGGGGGAGGGAGCCCCGGCTCGGGGCGCCGCAGGGCGAAGCTTCGCTCGTCCGGCCCTGCGGCTTCGCGCCTGGGGGCCCAGTCCCCGCTCAGAGCCGGCCCCACGGCGCCATCCCCAATTCCTGGGGGCCCAGTCCCAGTTCAGAGCCGGCCCCACGGCGCCATCCCCAATTCCTGGGGGCCCAGTCCCTGCTCAGAGCCGGCCCCACGGCGCCATCCCCAATTCCTGGGGGCCCAGTCCCTGCTCAGAGCCGGCCCCACGGCGCCATCCCCAATTCCTGGGGGCCCAGTCCCCGCTCAGAGCCGGCC
>JAVMKO010000059.1:0-20000 GCA_032164245.1 Sternotherus odoratus
ACGGGTCCCTGGGCTCCCTGCTCTGCACCCACGTGGTCAAAGCCCGGGCCCAGGCCGCCATGCAGGCGCAGCAGGTGAACCGCACCACCCTCACCATCACGCAGGTACGTGGGGGGGGGGCTCTGGGGGGGGGGCTCTGGGAGGGAGGGGCGGCCGGCTCTGGCTGGAACCGGGAGGCGGGGGGACCATCTGGGGGGTGGGGAGCTGATTCTGGGGGGGGAGGGACCTAGGAGGGGCAGGCTGGTGAGAGTCCGAGGGGGGGCACCCTTGGGCTCGGGGGGGGGATGGCAGGGGTCTGGGGGGGAGATCCGGGGGGGGGGACCTAGGAGGGGCAGGCTGGTGAGAGTCCGAGGGGGGGGCACCCTTGGGCTCAGGGAGGGGGGGATGGCAGGGGTCTGGGGGGGGAGGGACCTAGGAGGGCAGGCTGGTGAGAGTCCGAGGGGGGGGCACCCTTGGGCTCAGGAGGGGGGGATGGCAGGGGTCTGGGGGGGAGGGACCTAGGAGGGGCAGGCTGGCGAGAGTCCGAGGGGGGGGGCTCCCTTGGGCTCAGGGAGGGGGGGATGGCAGGGGTCTGGGGGGGAGATCCGGGGGGGAGGGGCAGGCTGGTGAGAGTCCGAGGGGGGGGCTCCCTTGGGCTCAGGGAGGGGGGGACGGCGGGGGTCTGGGGGGGAGATCTGGGGGGGGAGGGACAGGCTGGTGAGAGTCCGAGGGGGGGGGGGCACCCTTGGGCTCAGGGAGGGGGGGGGGACGGCGGGGTCTGGGGGGGTCTGTCTGACCACGTCCCCCCCCCGGCAGCCCCGCCCGACTCTGACCCTGTCCCAGGCCCCCCAGGGCCCCCCGCGGGCCCCCAGCATCCTGAAGGTGCCCAGCTCCATCACGCTGCCCGTGCAGACCCTGGTGTCCGGCCGGCCCGCCACCCCCACCCAGCCCTCCCCGCCCCCCAGCCAAGTACATCGTCATGTCCTCCGCCTCCGGCGCCAGCGCCTCCCAGCAGGTACGGGGGGGGACCCCTGCTGGGAGGGTCCGGGGGGGTCAGGTGACCCGTGGGGAGGGGGTCTCCCCTATGCTGGGGGGATTGGGGGGGGTCAGGTGACCGGTGGGGAGGGGGGCTCCCCATGCTGGGGGGATTTGGGGGGGGGGTCAGGTGACCGGTGGGGAGGGGGGCTCCCCCATGCTGGGGGGATTTGGGGGGGGGTCAGGTGACCGGTGGGGAGGGGGGGCTCCCCCATGCTGGGGGGATTTGGGGGGGTTCAGGTGACCGGTGGGGAGGGGGGCTCCCCCATGCTGGGGGGATTTTGGGGGGGTCAGGTGACCGGTGGGGAGGGGGCTCCCCCATGCTGGGGGGATTTGGGGGGGTTCAGGTGACCGGTGGGGAGGGGGGCTCCCCCATGCTGGGGGGATTTTGGGGGGGTCAGGCTGACCGGTGGGGAGGGGGGCTCCCCCATGCTGGGGGGATTTGGGGGGGGGGTCAGGTGACCGGTGGGGAGGGGGGGCTCCCCCATGCTGGCGGGGTCCCGGGGTTCAGGTGACCGGTGGGAGGGGGCCCCCCATGCTGGGGGATCCCAGGGTTCAGGTGACCGGTGGGGAGGGGGCCCCCCATGCTAGGGGATTTGGGGGGGGCCGGCTGACCCGTGGGAGGGGGGCTCCCCCATGCTGGGGGGATTTGGGGGGGGGTCAGGTGACCGGTGGGGAGGGGGGCTCCCCCATGCTGGCGGGGTCCCGGGGTTCAGGTGACCGGTGGGGAGGGGGGCTCCCCCATGCTGGCGGGGTCCCGGGGGTCAGGTGACCGGTGGGGAGGGGGGCTCCCCCATGCTGGCGGGGTCCCGGGGTTCAGGTGACCGGTGGGGAGGGGGGCTCCCCCATGCTGGGGGGATTTGGGGGGGTCAGGCTGACCCGTGGGGAGGGGCCCCCATGCTGGCGGGGTCCCGGGGTTCAGGTGACCGGTGGGGAGGGGGCCCCCCATGCTGGGGGGATTTGGGGGGGGTCAGGCTGACCCGTGGGGAGGGGGCCCCCCATGCTGGCGGGGTCCCGGGGTTCAGGTGACCGGTGGGGAGGGGGCCCCCCATGCTGGGGGGATTTGGGGGGGGTCAGGCTGACCCGTGGGGAGGGGGCCCCCCATGCTGGCGGGGTCCGGGGTTCAGGTGACCGGTGGGGAGGGGGCCCCCCATGCTGGCGGGGTCCCGGGGTTCAGGTGACCGGTGGGGAGGGGGCCCCCCATGCTGGCGGGGTCCCGGGGTTCAGGTGACCTTAGGGGAGGGGGCCCCCCATGCTGGGGGGATTTGGGGGGGGTCAGGCTGACCCGTGGGGAGGGGCCCCCCATGCTGGCGGGGTCCCGGGTTCAGGTGACCTTAGGGGAGGGGGCCCCCCATGCTGGGGGGATTTGGGGGGGGTCAGGCTGACCCGTGGGGAGGGGCCCCCCATGCTGGCGGGGTCCCGGGGGGGGCCGGCTGACCCCCGCTCTCGTCCCCAGGGATCACGTTCAGCGGCAGCCCCCTGGGCACGGCCAGCTCCCCGGTGAGCACCACGGCCGGGGGGGTGCCCCCCGTGGTCAAGCTGGTCTCCGCGGCCCCCACGGTGCCCAGCGCCACGGTGACGGGCAGCCTGCAGAAGTACATCGTGGTCTCGCTGCCCCCCCCGGGCGAGGGGGCCAAGGCGGGGGGGGCCCAGCTCTCCCCCTCGGCCCCCCCGGGGCTGGCGCTGCCCGGCCTGGCCCCCCCCGGCTTCGCCGTCAAGCAGGAGCCGGGCGACAGCCCCCAGGCCCCCCCCGGCGCCCCCAGCCCCTTCGGCAAGGCCAACGGGGGTCCGGGGGGGGCGGCCGGCTCCCCCCAGCCCTCCCAGTGACCCCCCCTCGGGCAGGGCGGAGTCCCCACAGCCGGGGGGGGGGGGTCCCGACTCCAGCCTTCTTGTGCGGGGGGGGGGGGGGCTGCCATAGCAGCAAAGGCCAGTGGGGGCGCCAGAGCCCAAGGGATCGGGGATCGGCGGGGGGGGGTTAAAAGGGGGCTGCCCCCACCCTGTGTACATAGTTGTAAATACCGCGCTGTAATAAACCAGTCCCGCCTCAGCTCCGTCTCTTTGTCTCCAGGGGACCCAGGAGTCCTGCTCCCCCCCCTCCCCCTATCTCTGTCTCCGGGGGACCCAGGAGTCCTGCTCCCCCCCCCCCATCTCTGTCTCCGGGGGACCCAGGAGTCCTGCTCCCCCCCCTCCCCCTATCTCTGTCTCCACCCAGGAGTCCTGCTCCCCCCCTCCCCCTATCTCTGTCTCCGGGGGACCCAGGAGTCCTGCACCCTCCCCCCCCCCCCCCCGCCCTCAGCTCTGTCTCTCTCTCTCTCCAGAGGACCCAGGAGTCCTGCTCCCCCCTATCTCTGTCTCTGGGGAACCCAGGAGTCCTGTTCCCCCCTCCCCCTATCTCTGTCTCCAGGGGACCCAGGAGTCCTGCTCCACCCCCACCCCCCCAATCCCCCTGCCCTCAGCCTCCACTGAACCCAGGAGTCCTGGCCCCCCCCCCCCCGTCTCCCTCCCATGAACCCATGAGCCAGGCTGGGGTCTGAGTGCCCGCTGGGGCTAAAATCTAGGGGGCTGGGAATGGGGTGGGGAGAGCTCCTCCCTGCCCCCCCCACGATCTCTGCTGTGGGGGTGTCCCTCTGCCGTCGCCATGGGGAGGGGCCCCCAAACTCAGCTCGCAGGGGCCAGGGCCAGCCCCCCCGTGGGGCTGGGCGGAATTGAGGGGTCACCCCCAGCCGCTCCGTGCTCTCCATTTTATTGTCCCCCCCGGGGGTGGGGGGCTAGCGCAGGACCCCCGAGCCCTCCCGGTTCCAGCCGGCAAAGGAGGAGCTGGGGGGGGGCCGGGAGGGCCCGTCCGCGGTGGAGCCCCCCCCGCCAGCCCTCGGAGGCGACCCCGCCCGAGTTGGGGGGCGGCGGGGTCCAGCCGGGGCCCTCGGGCAGGAGGCACAGGTAGACCCGGGCGCGGTGGGCGGGGCGTAGGGCCGGGGGCCCCCCCAGGCTGTGGGGCGCAAGGGGGGGGGCCCGGGGCCGCCCCATCTCCAGGCCGGGGGGGCTGTCGGCTCGGGGGCTGAGACGGGGCCTCCGGTGGGGTCTTCGGCTGGGTCCCGGCGCCGCTGGGGGGCTGCGGGGCCCGGCCGGGGGGGCCGGTCTGCTGAGAGCCTCCACTATAGGGGGAGAGAAAGGGGGTGTCAGCCCCCCACCAAGCGCGCCTGGGGCTCTGTGTCGTCCCCCCCCCAAAAAAACCCCAGAGGATTCTGGGAGGAGGGGGCAGTGGGAATTGGGGGGTTATGCCCCAGAGGATTCTGGGAGGAGGGGGGTAGTGGGAAAGGGGGGTATGCCCCAGAGGATTATGGGAGGAGGGGGCAGTGGGAAAAGGGGGGTATGCCCCAGAGGATTATGGGAGGAGGGGGCAGTGGGAAAGGGGGGGTTGTGCCCTAGAGGATTATGGGAGGAGGGGGCAGTGGGAAAGGGGGGTTGTGCCCAGAGGATTCTGGGAGGAGGGCAGTGGGAAAGGGGGGGGTTGTGCCCCAGAGGATTCTGGGAGGAGGGGGGAAGTGGGAAAAGGGGGGTATGCCCCAGAGGATTCTGGGAGGAGGGGGGCAGTGGGAAAGGGGGGGTTGTGCCCCAGAGGATTCTGGGAGGAGGGGGGCAGTGGGAAAGGGGGGGGCGGCTCTGCCCCTGACTCACATTTTGGGTTGAGGAACCGGAGCAGCTGCTGGATGCCGGGTCTCAGGTACAGCCAGAGCTGGTGGGGGGGGGGGGACACTGGGTCAGACCCATAAGTCCCCCCCCAGCCCCTTCCACCCCCCTTCAGACCCGCCTCCCCCAGCCCAGTCCCCCCCCCCCAACCACACCAGGTATGTCCCCCCCCCCCCAACCCAATATCCCGGCCGCCGGGGTCCTGAGTGTGGGGGAAGGGGGGTCAGTCTGGGGGGCTGGCTCCATGCCCCCCCCCCGGCTCTCACCAGGCTGGTGGTGTTGAACGCCACACAGGCCAGCCCCAGCAGCCCCAAGACCCACACGGTGGCATCGCCCAGGCGCTGGCAGGAGCCGCAGGACATGGCGTCCGTCCTGGGGGGCCGCCCCACGGCTGTGTGTGTGTGTGGGGGGGGCTCCCGGCGGTGAGGCCACTCCCAGGGCCTGTGACCTCATAGTGGAGCGGGAAAGGGGGGGGCTGGAGCCGGGGGGGTCCCGGGCAGGGGGCACAGCGCAGGGACCCCCACTCCCCGGGCTGGGGGGCTGGGCCCTCGGAGGGGTATTAGAGGGGGGTGGGGGGCTGGGCCCTCGGAGGGGTATTAGAGGGGGGTGGGGGGCTGGGCCCTCGGAGGGGTATTAGAGGGGGCTGGGGGGCTGGGCCCTCGGAGGGGTATTAGAGGGGGCTGGGGGGCTGGGCCCTCGGAGGGGTATTAGAGGGGGCTGGGGTCATGGGCTGGGGGGGGTTAGCCCCTCCCCTTCTCTGTCCTGGTGGGGGAGGGGCGTGTGGCGGGCCGTGCTCCCCCCCCCCACTTCCTGCCCTATAGTGATGTCATAGGGGGCTGAGCTGTGATGTCATGGAGGGCTGCCCCACTCTGGTTGCGTGTGGGGAAGGGTCCTTTCCCTTGGGGGTGCGACACCCCCCCCACACTGAGGAGCAGGGGGGGGGCAGGAACAAGGGAAGTGCAGCCCTTGGTTGTGGGGATCCCCCCCCCCAATCTCTGGGTCTTCTGCCAACTTGATCCGCTCTCCGCCCCGGTTCCACCCCCCACCTCCGCCAGCCCCACACCCGTGGGGCTCTGTCAAGAGCCTGAAATCAATAGCCATGAAGTGCGCCCGGGAGGTGATGGCGGCAGCTGGTTTCCCCCCATACGGGAACGGGATCGTTATTAAAACGTCTCTGCATAATTACCGAGGATCGTTCCGCCCTGTCCCTCTTTGTCAGACTTTCCTTTTGTTCCTACACTTTTAAAACCCCCGTTCTTTGTGCTTCCCCCTGCCCCATGGCGCCTGGTGTCCCTTTGCTTCCCTTATCGATGTCCTACAATTCCTAGCTCCGCAGCTATTTTCGTGGCAGCCAACTTGCCCTGTCTCCCCGTCATTTATTTTTACTCTTTTAGGGCTGCCGCCACGTCCCCTTAACCAACCCGCCCTTCGGCCTTTCCATGGGGGAGATGTGAAATCCCCCCTGATTGGGCAGCTCCCCCCTCGCACACACCCCTCGGCGATAGAGGTGTCAGGAGCTGGTCGTCCCGGTCCCGTGTCCTGGGGTTTAGGGTCAGGACACTGACCCTCAACGGAGGGGAGTCGAGGGGTTCCTGCCGGCCGCCAGCCCTGTGGGGCTGAGACCCCCACGTCCGCACTGACACGCCTGTGCACCCCTCCCACACCATCCCACAATGCACCGGGCTTCGCCGTCCCACAATGCACCCGCTGTACCCCGACCATCCCACAATGCACCAGGCTTCATTCTCCCACAATGCACTGGGTTTGGCTATGTCCCCATGGCCTTGTGCGCCTGTTGCATGTGTGTGTTTGTCGTGTGCGGTTTCTGGTGGCTGTTTGGCAGTGCGGGGTGTCCCCAGCGCCTGCTGTGTTGTGTGTGTGTGTGTGTGTGTGTGTGAGGAGGGGGTGCTGGTGCTGCCCACCTGGTGCATTGTGGAGGGGGGGTGTTTGTGGGTGTTGCATTGCAAATTGTGTGGGTCTGGCTGGCTGTGTGTGTGTGCGCAATGGGTTTGTTAGGCACCTGTTGGCTTGTTGCATTGTGTAGTGTGGTGCATTGCCATGCAGGCCTGGGCTGTGAGTGTGTCTGTGTGTGTGTGTCACAGGTGCGCTGGGGCTGTGTGTTGTGGATATAACAGGGCGGATGTTACCTGTGTGTCGGGGATGTGCCTTCCCGGGATGGATGTGTGGCAGGAAGTGTTGTCTATTGTGTGTCGTGGTGACTCGCGTGCTGTGTGTGTGTGGGGCTGGGGACGTGTGTTGTGTTGTGTTGCTGCATCTGCTGGCGGGGGGGGGGGAGTTCCTTGCACTGCAGCTTCTGTGCCGTGCTACGTGTGTGTGTGTCCATGTGTGTGCGTTTGTGTGGTTGTGTCTGTGTGCGACCCATGTGCATATATATATATATATGTGTGTGTGTGTGGTTGTGTGTGACCCACGTGCACGTATCTGTGCATCTCTGTGTGTGTGTGTGTGTGTGATTGTGTTTGTATGAGTCCCATGTGCATATATCCGTGCAGGTGTGTGTTTCTCTGCGTGTCTGTATGTGTGCCTGCGTGGGTGTGTGTGTCTGTGTGTGTGTGTGCATAGGGGGTGGTCTCTGTGTGTGTGTCTGTGTGTGTGTGTGTGTGTCTGTCTGTGGGTGTGTGTGCATAGGGGGTGGTCTCTGTGTGTGTGTCTGTGTGTGTCTGTCTGTGGGTGTGTGTGCATAGGGGGTGGTCTCTGTGTGTGTGTCTGTGTGTGTCTGTCTGTGGGTGTGTGTGCATAGGGGGTGGTCTCTGTGTGTGTGTCTGTGTGTGTCTGTCTGTGGGTGTGTGTGCATAGGGGGTGGTCTCTGTGTGTGTGTCTGTGTGTGTCTGTCTGTGGGTGTGTGTGCATAGGGGGTGGTCTCTGTGTGTGTGTCTGTGTGTGTCTGTCTGTGGGTGTGTGTGCATAGGGGGTGGTCTCTGTGTGTGTGTCTGTGTGTGTGGCAGAGGGGCGGGGCGCGGGGGGGCGGCAGAGGCGCGGGGGGGGGCGGTGCTTTCCGGTTCCCCGGGGGGGGGGGCGGCAGAGGGGCGGGGCAGAGGCGCGGGGGGGAGGCGGTGCTTTCCGGTTCCCCGCGGGGGGGGCGGCAGAGGGGCGGGGCAGAGGCGCGGGGGGGGGGGGCGGTGCTTTCCGGTTCCCCGGGGGGGCGGGGCGGCAGAGGGGCGGGGCAGAGGCGCGGGGGGGGGGGCGGTGCTTTCCGGTTCCCCGCCGGGGGGGGCGGCAGAGGGGCGGGGCAGAGGCGCGGGGGGGGGGGGCGGTGCTTTCCGGTTCCCCGCCGGGGGGGGGCGGCAGAGGGGCGGGGCAGAGGCGCGGGGGGGGGCGGTGCTTTCCGGTTCCCCGCCTTGGGGCGGGCGGCAGAGGGGCGGGGCAGAGGCGCGGGGGGGGGGCGGCAGAGGGGCGGGGCAGAGGCGCGGGGGGGGGGGCGGTGCTTTCCGGTTCCCGGGGGGGGGGGGGCGGCAGAGGGGCGGGGCAGAGGCGCGGGGGGGGGCGGTGCTTTCCGGTTCCCGGGGGGGGGGGCGGCAGAGGGGCGGGGCAGAGGCGCGGGGGGGGGCGGTGCTTTCCGGTTCCCGGGGGGGGGGGGGGGGAGCGAAGCTCCGATCGCTGCTGGTGGCGCCATGACCCGGCCCGGGACCGTCCCGCTCCTCGGCCTGCTCCTCACCCTGCGCCCCGACACCGGTCAGAGCGGGGCCCGGACGCCTGGGTTCTCCCCCGGGGCGGGGAGGGGAGGGGGAGCTGGGAGCCCGGACTCCTGGGTTCTCTCCTCGGCTCTGGGAGGGGAGTGGGGGCTGGTGGGTTAGAGCAGGGGGGGCTGGGAGCCAGGACTCCTGGGTTCTCTCCCCGGCTCTGGGAGGGGAGTGGGGGCTGGTGGGTTAGAGCAGGGGGGGGGGGGAGCCAGGACTCCTGGGTTCTCTCCCCGGCTCTGGGAGGGGAGTGGGGGCTGGGGGGTTAGAGCAGGGGGGGCTGGGAGCCAGGACTCCTGGGTTCTCTCCCCGGCTCTGGGAGGGGAGTGGGGGCTGGTGGGTCGGAGCGGGGGGGGCTGGGAGCCAGGACTCCTGGGTTCTCTCCCCGGCTCTGGGAGGGGAGTGGGGGCTGGTGGGTCGGAGCAGGGGGGGCTGGGAGCCAGGACTCCTGGGTTCTCTCCCCGGCTCTGGGAGAGGAGTGGGGGCTGGTGGGTCGGAGCAGGGGGGGCTGGGAGCCAGGACTCCTGGGTTCTCTCCCCGGCTCTGGGAGGGGGCTGGGAGCGCGGCAGGGGACCCAGCGCCCCTGGGGGGGTCTAACCCCTCCCCTCTCCCCCCACTAGGCACCAGCAAGGCCGGGCTGAAGCTCTGGTCCGAGGGCCCCGTGGCCCTGGGGTCCCCCCTGCGGCTCCTCTGCGCCTTCCCGGCCCGGGAGCACATCACCCTGGTGAGCTGGTGGCGCCGGGGCTGGAACCGGAGCCGGGAGGACCTGGCCGTGATCCACCCCTCGCACGGGGCCCACGTCCTGCCCGGGGCCCGGGGCCGCCTGTGGGTCAGCAACGTGACCGAGGACGGGCGTGTGGGGCTGACGGTGCCCAGCCTGGAGCCCGGGCACAACCACACCCAGTACTGCTGCAAGTTCTCCACCTTCCCCTCCGGCGTGTCCGAGGGGTGCCTGGCCCTCCGCATCCCCCCGCCCGGTGCGTGGGGCCCGGGGGACCGGGGGGGGGGGTGGAGGGGTGGGAGGAGGATGGGGAAGGAGGGATGGATGGACAGAGGGATGGGGAAGGAGGGAAGGAAGCGGGGTGCGGGAGGGAGGGATGGAGAGATGGAAGTGGAGAGTGGAGGGATGAAGGGAAGGAAGCGGGGTGCGGGAGGGAGGGATGGACGGATGGAAGTGGAGAGTGGAGGGATGAAGGGATGGAAGCGGGATGGGGAAGGAGGGATGGATGGAGAGATGGAAGTGGAGAGTGGAGGGATGAAGGGATGGAAGCGGGATGGGGAAGGAGGGAGGGATGGAGAGATGGAAGTGGAGTGTGGAGGGATGAAGGGATGGAAGCGGGATGGGGAAGGAGGGATGGAGAGATGGAAGTGGAGTGTGGAGGGATGAAGGGATGGAAGCGGGAGATGGGGGCTGGAGGGGAGGGAGGAATTGGTGGGGAGGGATGAAGGGATGGAAGTGGGGTGGGGAAGGAGGGGGGGATGGAGAGATGGAAGTGGAGTGTGGAGGGATGAAGGGATGGAAGCAGGATGGGGAAGGAGGGAGGGATGGAGAGATGGAAGTGGAGAGTGGAGGGATGAAGGGATGGAAGCGGGATGGGGAAGGAGGGAGGGATGGAGAGATGGAAGTGGAGTGTGGAGGGATGAAGGGATGGAAGCGGGATGGGGAAGGAGGGATGGAGAGATGGAAGTGGAGTGTGGAGGGATGAAGGGATGGAAGCGGGAGATGGGGGCTGGAGGGGAGGGAGGAATTGGTGGGGAGGGATGGAAGTGGGATGGGGAAGGAGGGAGGGATGGAGAGATGGAAGCGGGATGGGGAAGGAGGGAGGGATGGAGAGATGGAAGTGGAGTGTGGAGGGATGAAGGGATGGAAGCGGGAGATGGGGGCTGGAGGGGAGGGAGGAATTGGTGGGGAGGGATGGAAGTGGGATGGGGAAGGAGGGAGGGATGGAGAGATGGAAGCGGGATGGGGAAGGAGGGAGGGATGGAGAGATGGAAGTGGAGTGTGGAGGGATGAAGGGAAGGAAGCGGGGTGCGGGAGGGAGGGATGGACGGATGGAAGTGGAGAGTGGAGGGATGAAGGGATGGAAGCGGGATGGGGAAGGAGGGATGGAGAGATGGAAGTGGAGTGTGGAGGGATGAAGGGATGGAAGCGGGAGATGGGGGCTGGAGGGGAGGGAGGAATTGGTGGGGAGGGATGGAAGTGGGATGGGGAAGGAGGGAGGGATGGAGAGATGGAAGCGGGATGGGGAAGGAGGGAGGGATGGAGAGATGGAAGTGGAGTGTGGAGGGATGAAGGGATGGAAGCGGGATGGGGAAGGAGGGATGGAGAGATGGAAGTGGAGTGTGGAGGGATGAAGGGATGGAAGCGGGAGATGGGGGCTGGAGGGGAGGGAGGAATTGGTGGGGAGGGATGGAAGTGGGATGGGGAAGGAGGGAGGGATGGACGGATGGAAGTGGAGAGTGGAGGGATGAAGGGATGGAAGCAGGATGGGGAAGGAGGGAGGGATGGAGAGATGGAAGTGGAGTGTGGAGGGATGAAGGGATGGAAGCGGGATGGGGAAGGAGGGAGGGATGGAGAGATGGAAGTGGAGAGTGGAGGGATGAAGGGATGGAAGCGGGATGGGGAAGGAGGGAGGGATGGACGGATGGAAGTGGAGAGTGGAGGGATGAAGGGATGGAAGCGGGATGGGGAAGGAGGGATGGAGAGATGGAAGTGGAGTGTGGAGGGATGGAAGCGGGAGATGGGGGCTGGAGGGGAGGGAGGAATTGGTGGGGAGGGATGGAAGTGGGATGGGGAAGGAGGGAGGGATGGAGAGATGGAAGTGGAGTGTGGAGGGATGAAGGGATGGAAGCGGGGTGGGGAAGGAGGGAGGGATGGAGAGATGGAAGTGGGGTGGGGAAGGAGGGAGGGATGGAGAGATGGAAGTGGAGTGTGGAGGGATGAAGGGATGGAAGCGGGGTGGGGAAGGAGGGAGGGATGGAGAGATGGAAGTGGGGTGGGGAAGGAGGGGGGGATGGAGAGATGGAAGTGGAGTGTGGAGGGATGAAGGGATGGAAGCAGGATGGGGAAGGAGGAAGGGATGGAGAGATGGAAGTGGAGAGTGGAGGGATGAAGGGATGGAAGCGGGATGGGGAAGGAGGGAGGGATGGAGAGATGGAAGTGGAGTGTGGAGGGATGAAGGGATGGAAGCGGGATGGGGAAGGAGGGAGGGATGGAGAGATGGAAGTGGAGTGTGGAGGGATGAAGGGATGGAAGCGGGATGGGGAAGGAGGGATGGAGAGATGGAAGTGGAGTGTGGAGGGATGAAGGGATGGAAGCGGGAGATGGGGGCTGGAGGGGAGGGAGGAATTGGTGGGGAGGGATGGAAG
This sequence comes from Sternotherus odoratus, assembly GCA_032164245.1. Classification (NCBI taxonomy): domain Eukaryota; kingdom Metazoa; phylum Chordata; order Testudines; family Kinosternidae; genus Sternotherus; species Sternotherus odoratus. The sequence goes on from JAVMKO010000059.1 coordinate 11,769, forward strand.
CGGGATGGGGAAGGAGGGAGGGATGGACGGATGGAAGTGGAGAGTGGAGGGATGAAGGGATGGAAGCAGGATGGGGAAGAAGGGATGGATGGAGAGATGGAAGTGGAGTGTGGAGGGATGAAGGGATGGAAGCAGGATGGGGAAGAAGGGATGGATGGAGAGATGGAAGTGGAGTGTGGAGGGATGAAGGGATGGAAGCGGGGTGGGGAAGGAGGGATGGACGGATGGAAGTGGAGAGTGGAGGGATGAAGGGATGGAAGCGGGATGGGGAAGGAGGGAGGGATGGAGAGATGGAAGTGGGGTGGGGAAGGAGGGAGGGATGGAGAGATGGAAGTGGAGTGTGGAGGGATGAAGGGATGGAAGCGGGAGATAGGGGGCTGGAGGGGAGGGAGGAATTGGTGTGGAGGGATGAAGGGATGGAAGCGGGGTGGGGAAGGAGGGATGGATGGAGAGATGGAAGTGGAGTGTGGAGGGATGAAGGGATGGAAGCAGGATGGGGAAGGAGGGAGGGATGGAGAGATGGAAGTGGAGAGTGGAGGGATGAAGGGATGGAAGCGGGATGGGGAAGGAGGGAGGGATGGAGAGATGGAAGTGGAATGTGGAGGGATGAAGGGATGGAAGCGGGATGGGGAAGGAGGGATGGAGAGATGGAAGTGGAGTGTGGAGGGATGAAGGGATGGAAGCGGGGTGGGGAAGGAGGGAGGGATGGACGGATGGAAGTGGAGAGTGGAGGGATGAAGGGATGGAAGCGGGATGGGGAAGGAGGGAGGGATGGAGAGATGGAAGTGGAATGTGGAGGGATGAAGGGATGGAAGCGGGATGGGGAAGGAGGGATGGAGAGATGGAAGTGGAGTGTGGAGGGATGAAGGGATGGAAGCGGGGTGGGGAAGGAGGGAGGAATGGACGGATGGAAGTGGAGAGTGGAGGGATGAAGGGATGGAAGCGGGATGGGGAAGGAGGGAGGGATGGAGAGATGGAAGTGAGGTGGGGAAGGAGGGAGGGATGGAGAGATGGAAGTGGAGTGTGGAGGGATGAAGGGATGGAAGCGGGGTGGGGAAGGAGGGAGGGATGGAAGCAGAGGATGGGGTGATGGAGGGGAGGGAGAGAGGGGTCGGTCAGAGGGATGGATGGAGGGAAGGAAGTGGGGGGAGGGAGGGAAGTGGGGTGGGAGAGGGAGGGAGGGTTGGACGCTCTCCATCCCTGGACGCTCTCCAATCCATCTCCCCTCCCCCGCAGACGCTGACCCCTCCCCGGCCCCCCACTCCCTGGGCCGCGCCTTCCTGCGCCCCGAGGTGCTGGGGACCCTGGGGGCCGGCGGCTTCTTCCTGCTGGGGAGCGGCCTGCTGCTCGCCCACCTCCTGTGGGGGTGGGCAAGGAGACGGAGGTAGGACCCCCCCCCCGATCCCACTGACCCCCCTCCCCATCCCACCAACCCCACAGCAGGGCAGGGGAGGGGACAGGAGACGCCTGGGTTCTCCCCCCGGCTCTGGGAGGGGAGTCGGGGCTGGTGGGTCAGAGCAGGGGGGGCTGGGGGCCAGGACTCCTGGGTTCTCTCCCCGGCTCTGGGAGGGGAGTGGGGGCTGGTGGGTTAGAGCAGGGGGGCTGGGAGCCAGGACTCCTGGGTTCTCTCCCCGGCTCTGGGTGGGAGCAGTGTGGGCTAGTGGTTAGAGCAGAGGGGGGGGCTGGGAGCCAGGACTCCTGGGTTCTGTCCCTGGCTCTGGGAGGGGAGTGGGGGCTGGGGGGGGGCTGGGAGCCAGGACTCCTGGGTTCTCTCCCCACTCCCTCACTGCACCCCCTCTCTTTATCTAGGAAGCTGATGGACTCTCTTCCCGACCCTGATCTGTCCGGCTCTCAGGTGACCCCCCCTTGCTCTCCACGGGGCTGGGGGTGCTGGGACTGGGGCCCCCGATCTGGGGTGGGGGGACCCCTCACGCACCTTGTCTCCGGGCCTGGGGCACCGAGGACCCCATGGCCAGTCCTCTATGGGGCAGATGGACCGTGCAGCCAGCGCCCCACCCCGGGACTCTACAGAGCGGATGGGCCCAGCCCCCACGTCTCTTCCACCCCCCCCCATCACCCGAGACGCCTGCTGGAAAACATCGGCCACCGCGTCGCTGCACAGGAAACCACCCACTGGTTTCGGTTACTCGCCTGCCATGTAGCTCAGACCCGGCCCTGTCCCGTCCCCAGCCTGAGTCCTGCAGGGTCCCTGTGGGGCACCAGGTCTGGAGCCCCCCCAGCAGCCGGACCCTGCCCCGGGGAGCGTGCGGAACGGCAACCCGCTGGGACTACATATCCCATGGTGCAGCGGGATGCCCGCTCCACGGCAGGCCCCTGCTCGGCTTCCATTGCATGCTGGGAGCTGTAGTCTCCTAGGGCTGCCCTGGGTTAGAGCCCCATAATCCCCCCGGCTGGCCTCCGCTGGGCCCCGTTGCATGCTGGGAGCTGCAGTCTCTGTGGGGCAAGGCTGGGCCCCATTGCATGCTGGGAGTTTGCAGCCCCACAGAGGGCCCCCATTGCATGTTGGGAATTTGCAGTCGCTGTGGGGCACAACTGAACCCTCCCCGCCCTGCAGCCGGAGTGGGGGGTGCTCTCAGCTGGGCCCCACAGCAGGCTGGGAGCTGCCGTCTCCATGGGGCGGGGCAGGTGTGTGGGGTTTCCGGCAGGGTGCAGTGGGGGAGGGGGGGGCTCTGCCCTAGGGAGAGTGGGACATGGGGCAGGCTCCCCCCTCCCTGACGCTCTCCTTGCGTTCCCAGGAGACCCCCATGGCTCTGTGGGTGCAGCAGGGGCTGCCGGTCCGGCGCGACCCTTTCTCCGCCCCCTACGTGCTCATCAACTTGGACTACTTCACCCCCCAGGCCAGCGCCGGGCCCCACGGGGGCCCCCTGCCCCCTCCGGTGCCCCCCCGGCCTGACCGGGACAGAGCAGGGCCCCGCGCCGGCACGGGGCCTGAGACGGGCTTCCCTCCCCTCGGGACTCGGCGCCCCACAAAGCTGGATGGAGCCTCCCCTCCGCTGCGACGACCGGACACTGTCCACCCCTCGCGCCGTGGCTGGAGGAGACCCCTCCCGGCACCCCCCGCCACGGAGCCGCTGTGACCGGAGGGGAATTTTCTGTAGCATTGGCTGGCAAGACTCTGTCTGCCTCAGTTTCCCCTGTCCTGCGGTGGGGAAAGGCGGCTCGCTCCGGGGCCGGGCACGACCCATCGGGGAACCGGCGCCCGGCTGCCTCGGGTCCCCGGCCGCGTCACCGGGACGTTTGGTCCCTAGCACCGAACGACCATGAAGGGCCCCCCCCCCCCGCCCGCAGGGGGGGCCCAGCTGGAGAGGCCAGGACTGAGGGGCTGCGGGAGTTGGGGGCACGGCCTGGCCGGGCTGTGGGTGGGCCGGGCTGAACCTGTCTGTTCCCACCGGGGCCTGTGCCGGGAGACGAATACACCCGGCGGGTCTGACCGCGGCGTGGGAGCGTCACTGCACAGGCCGGGCGAGGGGCGGGAATCCCGTGCGCAGGGCGCTCCCGGTGCCACGCCAGGGTCGCAAGTTCGTGTTCCTCGTGCGACACCACCAGATCCCGATTCCCCGTCCCGCTGCGGTGCACGGGGGAGTTATGGGCCGTCTCGTCCGTCTCTCTCTCTCTCTCTCTCTCTCTCTCTCTCTCTCTCTCTCTATCTATCTATCTATCTATCTATCTATCTATCTATCTATCTATCCCCATCCACCTCCTCTATCTATCTATCTATCCCCATCCACCTCCTCTATCTATCTATCTATCTATCTATCCCCATCCACCCCCTCTATCTATCTATCTATCTATCTATCTATCTATCCCCATCCACCCCCTCTATCTATCTATCTATCTATCTATCTATCTATCTATCTATCTATCTATCTATCTATCTATCCCCACCCACCCCCTCTATCTATCTATCTATCTATCTATCTATCTATCTATCTATCTATCTATCTATCTATCCCCATCCACCCCCTCTATCTATCTATCTGTCTGTCTGTCTGTCTGTCTATCTATCACCCATCCACCCCCTCTATCTATCTATCACCCATCCACCCCCTCTATCTATCTATCTATCTATCTATCTATCTATCTATCTATCTATCTATCTATCTAATCACCCATCCACCCCCTCTATCTATCTATCACCCATCTACCCCCTCTATCTATCTTGCCCCCAGTTCCCGGGCGGGTCCTGGGGCCGGTGACTAGCTGCCCCTCCCCCAGCCCCGAACGCCTGGGTCCGTTTCAGAGCAGGGCCTCCCGTGCGGTGGTTTCCTGTCCCCGGGCGCGAAGACGCCGTGGATCGGTCGCTTCACATCCTGTAGCGGTGGCCGATTTCTCCTCGCGGGTGCGTCACCAGCGCCGCGGTTCCTCGCCCTCAGGGTCCGTCCGGCGCTTCGTCTGTCTGTCTGCAACCCGCCCTGCCGCCCGCGGGGGGGGGGACCTTTCCTGTAGGTCCTACAGATAAACAAGCGGCTTGATTGACTATCTTGTCCGGCGGCATTGTTTGGTAAGAACAGCAGGGCGGGGGCACCCCCTCCCGCCACTGTGGTCCATGCTGGGGGGCGCAGGAAGCCACGGGGGACCCCGGGTACCAGCGCCCCTGCAGTGCATCATGGGAGATTCCCAAGCGGTGTGGGGATGGGCGCGGGAGGCGGGGGGGTTGGTCAGACCGGTTTGCATGAGGCGTGTTACTGTCCCGGTGTGTGTGTGTGGGGGGGTCAGGGTGCTGCCCCCCACTTCCCATGATTCCCCAGGACTTTCCAGCGGCCGGGAGAACAGGAGGTTTATTAGGGGCGACCGGAACAGGGTCCAAACCAGAGCTTGTAGGTACAACCAGGACCCCTCAGCCAGGTCCTGCCGGGGGGCAGGGAAATTAGACCCCAGACCTGGGGCTCCCTCCTCTTCCCCAGCCCCCTCCTCACTTTGAAACCCCCCCCCCCAGCCATCTCCCCCAGCCTCCCCCCAGCTCCTCCTCCGGGCTTTGTCCCGTGTTGGGGGCAGAAAATGTCACCTGGCCCCCAACCCCCCTCCCGACTCAGGTTACAACTCTCCGGTATGGTCCCCCCAGGAAGTCTCCCGTCCCCAGTGAACCTCCCTGTGACGGTGCCGTTCCTGGTGGGATCCAACCGAGAGGCCAAGTCAGGACAAATTGCTCCAAACCAGGCGGCTACAGCCCAGATCTGGGGTTTCTCCACCTCTAAGGCACCAAACAGAAAAGACTTTGGTTTCACCCCATTGGCTAAACCACTAGTCCCACAAGCAATTCCCTTAGACACCCCAGTTCCCAGTATCACCACCAGCCACCTGTCCTGGGACCAATGGTTATGAAAACCAATCCCCCAAATAAAGAAAACGGTTCTCCCCAATTCCAAAGAATCAGGCCCCAGACCCAGGTCAACATACAAATCAGATCTTCCCACAAATCACGCTGTTGCCAGTCCTTGAGGATCTAAAATCTCAAGGTTTATTATACAAGGAAGAAGAGATCGGTGCGGGTTCGGGATGGTGAAATCATGACATAACCTAGTTGCCGTCTCTGATGAGATAACTGGCTCTGTGGATGAGGGGAAAGCCGGGGATGTTTGTTCCTTGACTTCAGCAAAGCTTTTGATACAGTCTCCCACAATATTCTTGCCAGCAAGTTCAAGAAGTCTGGGCTGGATGAATGGACCATAAGGTGGATAGAAAGCTGCTGGATCGTCGGGCTCAACGGGTCGTGATCAATGGCTCCATGTCTAGTTGGCAGCCGGTATCAAGCAGAGTGTCCCAAGGGTCGGTCCTGGGGCCGGTTTTGTTCAATATCTTTATCAATGATCTGGAGGATGGTGTGGACTGAACCCTCCGCAAGTTTGCAGATGACACTAAACTGGGAGGAGTGGTAGATACACTGGAGGGTAGGGACAGGATGCAGAGGGGTGGGGGTGGGGAGGAGTGGTAGGGATAGGATACAGAGGGGTGGGGGTGTGGTGTGGGGGTGGGGAGGAGGGTAGATACACTGGAGGGTGGGGATAGGATACAGAGGGATGTGGACAAATTAGCGGACTGGGCCAAAAGAAATGTGATGAGGCTCAACAAGGAGAAGTGCAGAGTCCTGCCCTGAGGACGGATGAATCCCCGGCCCTGCTACAGATTAGGGACCGACTGGCCAGGCAGCAGTTCTGCAGAACAGGACCCAGGGGTGACAGTGGATGAGAAGCTGGAAATGAGTCAACATTGGGCCCTTGTCGCCAAGAAGGCTGACGGCATTTGGGGCTGTAGAAGTCGGGGCATCGCCAGCAGATCGAGGGACGTGATCCTTCCCCTCTATTCGACATTTGCAAAAGCCCTGCATTCGGTGACACGCATGTAAGTGTGACGCGGCAGGGAGGGGGGCGGATTTGACCCGGGGATGTTGCAGGGGACTGTCACGTCACTGAAATAACCTGGGATCCTATAGATCAGCGGTGCAACCAAGGTCCTGTAGGGGCCCCAAATCTTGTGTCAAGGGGTGAGATGAGGTGTCTACGAGCAGGTTGTGGTTGGTGTGTGTGGTTTGTGTCGTTGAAGTGATGAATGTTGCCTATCTATACATATCTGGGTGGGTCTTCCCTCCTGAGGGCCCCGCTGCCCCGCGCTGGTTTGGCCGGGCATCGCGCCGGTTCCCGGTCGGCTGGGACGCGCGGCGGGGAGGTTGGTTTGTTCGCTCGCCCCAGCGGCAGGTTGGCCCCGTTCTCCCCGCCGGGAGCGGAGCCGGATTCACCCCGGGTTGGCCTGGCAGGTGGCGATGGGCGTCTGGGGCGGTTCGACTCCTCCTAGGGTCAGCTGTAAAACCAATAGCTAATCATGCTGATCCAGGTGTTTTCAGAAAACAGCCTCCCCTTGAAACTCTTCCAGTGTGAGCAGGGCCGGCGACAGGAATTTGGGGGCCCCGTACGCAGATCGTGCGGGCCCCCCTCCCCCCGGCCGGTCTCCTGCTACCCGCGGCCCCCCCCATCTCCCGCCGCCCACAGGGGCCCCCCCGGCCGGTCTCCCGCCGCCCGCAGCCCCCCTGGCTGGCGACAAGGGGGTACAGCAGCGTACCAGGCCTGCCCCAGATTTAAGGGGGGCCCCCCCTTAAGTCCGGGGCCCGGTACAGCTGTACCCGTTGTACCCCCCTGTCGCCGGCCCTGAGTGTGAGGTTTGCATTCAGGAAGCTCAAAGCAAGGGCTGTCTGAGCAGGGGACAGAGTTGAGAGCCGGGTGCAAGCTGCAGTCTGCCGGCAATTCAAGCTCTGTTTGGTTTTCAGGCGCCTCTTTGTGGCCAAATTTTCGGGCCTCTGAGACATGCTGCGGTTAGGACAGTGTCCTGCCCTGGGCAGTCTGTGGGTAAAACCAGCGACGGGTTTACAGCGGCTCCTTGGAGCCGGGGCCCCACCCTGCTCTGCTTGCCCCGGGCCCCCAGATCCCACTGGCTCCCCCCCCCCAATACTTGCTACTCTCGGCCTGCCTGCTCCTTTCCTCCCCCGGGCTGCACCCCCGGATCCTCTCACCCCCCTGGATGGACCCCAGTGCAGCTCCGGCAGTCTCTGCTTCCCACCACCTGTGGGGCCCCACCTGTCTCCCCGGAGACTGGGGCAGAAGCCGGGCCGGTCCCAGGCAGATGGGGGGGGGAAGACAGGCCCTCCCTTGTAGACCCTCTTCTGGGGCTCGAAACCTTGTGTCCCCAGCCAGCCGAGCGTCCCGGGGGGTGGCTGGAAAAGGGGGTCCGGGGCCCTGTGTCCCCCACACTCCACCACAACCCGCTGCGCTGTTTTCACGTCCCGCCGGTGGCTCCGGGGTGCTGGGTCAGGCCCCGGGTCTGGGGCTGCGGCTGGCCGGCGTGTCTGACTCCACACGGCTGGGAAGTGGAGTCCCAAAGGGGCCGGGGAAAGGGGCTCAGAGGTGATTTCCGCCCGTCGGGTGACAGTCCCAAGGAGTCTCTCCGACACAACCCGCCCCGCCCCCTTTTCTATCCTCTTCCCGCTCGCTGCCAGGGACTCACTGGGCCCGGGGTCAGGCCGTTCCCGTGGGGCCCTGCGACCGCGGGGCCGTTTCTATCCCACGGTTCTCGGCGTGATCCTTGTGTGGGGCCCGGACCAGCCACCGGCCCGGTTTGGCCTTTTCCCCGGTGGTACCTGAAAGGCGGCTTGTGGGTGAGAGCAACCCCACAACGGGGCTGAGTGACACACACAGAGCCACTCGTCACAACGTCCCACGATTA
>JAVMKO010000059.1:22500-37500 GCA_032164245.1 Sternotherus odoratus
CCCAGTCTAGACAGGACCCCTCAGTCAGGCCCTTCTGGGGGACCGGGAGATGAGACCCAGGGTTTTGGGGCTCCCGGCCTTGTTCCCAGTCTTCTATCTCCCTCCTAACCTGAACACAAGCCCAGTCAAACTGTTCCCCTGCCTCCTTCCTGCCCCCTCCCCCCAAGCCTTTGTTAGAAACACACAGACATCCAGTGTCCCATCACCTGGCTGGGGTCAGGTTACGTCCCAGCATCACCTCTTCCTGTTACACTCCCCCTCTTCCCCCCCCCCACGGCATCCCAGTGCTCCCTACGGTTCATCCCCTCACCTGTTACCCTGAGTTTGGTCCCAGGGTTACCGCGCCAGTGATCCCATCCGCCGTCGTTCTTCTGCACCCTGACTCCACAGACGTACTCGCTGGTGTCCGTCTCCCGCAGCCGGTCGATGCGGATCGAGGCCGTTCGGCTCCCCCAGGGGTCCCCAACCAGGACGATGCGGCCCCGGTAATCCGGGTGGGTGAATTTATCAGTTTCATTGTAGATAAACTCGCCATAGAACCCCCCTCGTCTCCAGGAAACCTGGAGGTCCCGCAGCGGCGCGATCCCGGGGGGGTAGGTGAAGGTGCAGGGCAGGGTGACGGAGCCCCCGGCCGGCGCCGACAGGGACCCGGGCTGGGTTATCTGGTACCAGGGATCCTGGGCAGCCGCTGCAAAGACCCCCAGAGACACAATCCATCACCGCGACCGGCCCTGGGGTCCCCCACAGCCAGCGGGGAACAAACCTCCCCCATCCTCCCCCAGAGACACAATCCATCACCGCGGCCGGCCCCGGGGTCCCCCCACAGCCATTGGGGAACAAACCTCCCCCAGCCTCCCCCAGAGACACAATCCATCACCGCGGCCGGCCCCGGGGTCCCCCCACAGCCATTGGGGAACAAACCTCCCCCAGCCTCCCCCAGAGACACAATCCATCACCGCGGCCGGCCCCAGGGTCCCCCACAGCCAGCGGGGAACAAACCTCCCCCAGCCTCCCCCAGAGACACAATCCATCACCGCGGCCGGCCCCAGGGTCCCCCACAGCCAGCGGGGAACAAACCTCCCCCAACCTCCCCCAGAGACACAATCCATCACCGCGACCGGCCCCAGGGTCCCCCTGTCCCGAAGCGCCCGGGCGTTGGACTGGAACGGCTCCCTAGGAAGCCAGACCGGACTCCGGGTGAAGGGCCCCTTCTCCGTACTCAGCCTGTTTCCCAGGCCAGGAGCTTCAGGGGTCCCCACTTCCACCTTCCTGGGTCTGTCCTCGGAGCATTCAGCACCTTCTGCCCCTCCGTGTGCTTCCCCCAGCAAGCCCGCCTGGGCGGGGTCCTGGGGGAGCCCATGGGTTCTGCACCCCAAATCCACAGTCAAACGTGACTCTCAGCCAGCCAGCAGAATAGACGGTTTATTTGAGATGTCAGGAACCATCCAACTCACAGCTTCTCAGTCCAAACAGGGTCCCTCAGTCAGGCCTTTCTGGGGTGCCAGGAGGTGAGACCCAGATTCTGGGCTCCTGCTTCTCCCCCAGGTTTATTCGATGACTTTCATCTGGTCCAACACAGACCATGCAGAGAGCGAGCGTGAGCCCTCCGCTGGATCCATCTCGGGCCCGAGAGCGAGTTGGCTTCTCTCCCCCTTCCCAGCTAGACCCAGACTGACCCAAACTCCCTCTAGCCCCTCCCTGCTCCTTTGTTCCTTTCCCGGGCTAGGAGGCATCACCTGACCTCCCTCCAACAGGTTCAGCTGACCTCCCTCCCCCACCTGGGGTCAGGTTACAGCTTCACCTTGGCTTTGCTTTGCATCAGCTACACATTCCTTTCCCTTCACATAGACGCCCAAGAAATGCATAGGGGAAACTGAGGCACACACCCACAGTACTCCCACTTCGTCACAGGGGGGTCCCTGCTCCCCCTCATAGCCCCCAAGGTATGGGAGACCCGGCTTCCCTCCAATGCTGCCTGGATAATTGGGGACCCTTCTGCCCCAAACTGCCCCTGCAGATATGGGAACCCCGGTACCCACTGGATGTGGGGATCTGTGCCTGGTAACAGCTCTCTCTCCCCCCCTCCCCGCCAGCATCCCGGTGCCCCACGCAGTTCATCCCCTCACCTGTTACGGTGAGTTTGGTCCCATGGTTATTGCACATTTGCTCCCATCTGCCGTCCTTCTTCTGCACCCTGACTTGACAGACGAACTCGCTGGCGTCGGACTCCCGCAGCCGGTCGATGCGGATCGAGGCCGTTCGGCTCCCCCGGGGGTCCCCGACCAGGACGATGCGGCCCCGGTAATCCAGGTGGGTGAATCCCTCGGTGTGATTGTAGATAAACTCACCATAGAACCCCCCTCGTCTCCAGGAAACCCGGAGGTCCCGCAGCGGCTCGATCTCGGAGGGGTAGGTGAAGTTGCAGGGCAGGGTGACGGAGGCCCCGGCCGGCGCCGACAGAGACCAGGGCTGGTTCACCTGGTAGCGGGGCTCCTGGGCAGCCGCTGCAAAGACCCCCAGAGACACAATCCATCACCGCGGCCGGCCCCCGGGGTCCCCCACAGCCAGAGGGGAACAAACCTCCCCCATCCTCCCCCAGAGACACAATCCATCACCGCGACCGGCCCCGGGGTCCCCCCACAGCCAGTGGGGAACAAACCTCCCCCCATCCTCCCCCCGAGACACAATCCATCACCGCGGCCGGCCCCGGGGTCCCCCCACAGCCAGCGGGGAACAAATCTCCCCCATCCTCCCCCAGAGACACAATCCATCACCGCGGCCGGCCCAGGGTCCCCCCACAGCCAGTGGGGAACAAACCTCCCCCCATCCTCCCCCAGAGACACAATCCATCACCGCGGCCGGCCCCGGGGTCCCCCCACAGCCAGCGGGGAACAAACCTCCCCCCAGACCCCCCCCCCCGAGACACAATCCATCACCGCGGCCGGGCCCCAGGGTCCCCCCACAGCCAGTGGGGAACAAACCTCCCCCCATCCTCCCCCCGAGACACAATCCATCACCGCGGCCGGCCCCGGGGTCCCCCCACAGCCAGCGGGGAACAAACCTCCCCCATCCTCCCCCAGAGACACAATCCATCACCGCGGCCGGCCCCGGGGTCCCCCACAGCCAGCGGGGAACAAACCTCCCCCCAGACCCCCCCCCCGAGACACAATCCATCACCGCGGCCGGTCCCAGGGTCCCCCCACAGCCAGAGGGGAACAAACCTCCCCCCATCCTCCCCAGAGACACAATCCATCACCGCGACCGGCCCCGGGGTCCCCCACAGCCAGCGGGGAACAAACCTCCCCCATCCTCCCCCCGAGACACAATCCATCACCGCGGACGGCCTCGGGGTCCCCCACAGCCAGCGGGGAACAAACCTCCCCCATCCTCCCCAGAGACACAATCCATCACCGCGGCCGGCCCCGGGGTCCCCCCACAGCCAGAGGGGAAACAAACCTCCCCCATCCTCCCCCCGAGACACAATCCATCACCGCGGCCGGGTCCCGGGGTCCCCCCACAGCCAGCGGGGAACAAACCTCCCCCATCCTCCCCCAGAGACACAATCCATCACCGCGGCCGGCCCCGGGGTCCCCCACAGCCAGAGGGGAACAAACCTCCCCCATCCTCCCCCAGAGACACAATCCATCACCCGCGGCCGGTCCCAGGGTCCCCCCACAGCCAGTGGGGAACAAACCTCCCCCCATCCTCCCCCCGAGACACAATCCATCACCGCGGCCGGCCCCGGGGTCCCCCACAGCCAGCGGGGAACAAACCCCCCCATCCTCCCCCAGAGACACAATCCATCACCGCGGCCAGCCCCGGGGTCCCCCACAGCCAGCGGGGAACAAACCTCCCCCAGCCTCCCCCAGAGACACAATCCATCACCGCGGCCGGCCCCGGGGTCCCCCCACAGCCAGGGGGAACAAACCTCCCCCAGCCTCCCCCATCCCCCTTCAAACCCCCCAAGCACCAACACTGCATGGAGCCGACCCAGCCCCAGGGACACTCGCCCCATTCGCCTGCCCCCCATCCCCTCTGTGCCCCCAACCCCATTCACCTGCCCCAGCCAGCTCCTCCCTGTGCCCCCAACCTGCTGCCAGCCCCCAGAACCAACACTGCATGAAGCCAGCCGAGGCCCTCCGCCCCATTCGCCTACCCCCCCCCAGCCCTCCTGTGCCCCGCTCCCCATTCACCCTGCCCCATCCAGCTGCTCCTTGTCCCCCCGCCCCAGTGAGCCCCTCCCTATGCTCCCTCCTCCTCCCTGTCCCCCCATCACCCCCTGTTGTTCAGGTCTCCCCAGTGACAAGGGGGCCGCACCCCTGATCTGTGCCCCCCTCCCGGGGACTCACCCCCTGCCAGGAGCATCAGCAGCAGCTCCCAGCCCATGGCCCCAGTGGAGGCGAATCCGGCCCCACTGGCTCTGCCCCCCCCCACACCCCCGCTGCTGATTTCAAGGAGCTGGTGACACCTTGGCCCTTCCTGTGTGAAATCCGCTCCCTGCCCTGGGCCAATGAGACACTGTGGGGGCGGGGCCAATGAGACACTGTGGGGGCGGGAGGCTAAGAGCCAGGACTCCTGGGTTCTCTCCCCAGCTCTGGGAGGGGAGTAGGGGCTGGTGGGTCAGAGCAGGGGGGGCTGGGAGCCAGGACTCCTGGGTTCTCTCCCCAGCTCTGGGAGGGGAGTGGGGGCTGGTGGGTTAGAGCAGGGGGAGCTGGGAGCCCGGACTCCTGGGTTCTCTCCCCGGCTCTGTGAACTTTGTCCACACCCGAGCTTCTCCAGGAATGTGACCTGCCTGGTCAGAAACTGAATCTTGGAGAGTCTGGTAATTGGACCGTGTGGCTATGAACCTCCATTTTGCAACTGGACTCTGCGTAAGGAGGGGGGGGGTCTTCGCCCACAAGAGGAAGTCTATAAAAACTGGGAGAAACTTCCTCCCTTTTGTCTTTGTCCCGGAGCGCCCGGGTGATGGTCTGGAACCGCTCCCAAGGAAGCCAGACCGGACTCCGGGTGAAGGGCCCCTTCTCCGTACACAGCCTGTTTCCCAGGCCAGGAGCTTTAGGGGTCCCCACTTCCACCTTCCTGGGTCTGTCCTCGGAGCATTCAGCACCTTCTGCCCCTCCGTGTGCTTCCCCCAGCAAGCCCGCCTGGGCGGGGTCCTGGGGGAGCCCATGGGTTCTGCATCCCAAATCCACAGTCAAACGTGACTCTCAGCCAGCCAGCAGAATAGACGGTTTATTTGAGATGTCAGGAACCATCCAACTCACAGCTTCTCAGTCCAAACAGGGTCCATCCAGTCAGGCAGGTCCTTCTGTGGTGCTAGGAGGTGAGACCCAGATTCTGGGCTCCTGCTTCTCCCCCAGGTTTATTCAATGACTTCCATCTGGTCCAACACAGACCATGCAGCGAGCGAGCGTGAGCCCTCCGCTGGATCCATCTTGGGGCTAGAGAGCGAGTTCGCTTCTCTCCCCTTCCCAGCTAGACCCAGACTGACTTAACCCCCTCCAGCCCCACCCTGCTCTCCTTTGTTCCTTTCCCGGGCTAGGAGGCATCACCTGACCTCCCTCCAACAGGTTCAGCTGACCTCCCTCCCCCACTTGGGGTCAGGTTACAGCTTATCCTTGGCTTTGTTTTGCATCAGCTACACATTCCTTTCCCTCCACATAGACGCCCAAGAACTGCATAGGGGAAACTGAGGCACACACGCACAGTACTCCCACTTCGTCACAGTCTTCAATCCCCAGCCGTCAGCCTAGCACCTACCTCTGGATGGGATTTTGCTACACATGGAAGCTCTGGCCAACGGATTGATGACCCATCCCTGGAGGGGATGCATTCCAGAGACTGTGATTTGGACCTGCAGTTCATTTTACCACTGCAAGCCTGAACCAAGAGATGTGCCATCACTGCATGTAATTGATTTCTTTTAACCATTCCTAACCCTCACCTAGACCTTTTTCCTTGTATAATAAACCTTTAGATTTTAGATTCTAAAGAATTGGCAACAGCGTGATTTGTGGGAAGATCTGATTTGTATATTGACCTGGGTCTGGGGCCTGATTCTTTGGAATTGGGGAGAACCGTTTTCTTTATTTGGGGGATTGGTTTTCATAACCATTGGTCCCCAGGACAGGTGGCTGCTGGTGGTGATACTGGGAATCTGGAGTGTCTAAGTGAATTGCTTGTGTGACTTGTGGTTAGCCAGTGGGGCGAAACCAAAGTCTTTTCTGTTTAGCTGGTTTGGTGCCTTAGTGTGGAAAAACCCCAGCTTTGGGCTGTAGTTGCCCCTTTGGAAGCAATCTGTCCTGATCTGACACTCACAGTTGGATCCCACCAGGAACAGCCCCGGCACAGGGTGTGAGCAACCCCACAACAGGTCTGAGTGACACACACGGAGCCACACGTCACTGTCACGGAGAGCCCGGGCGATGGTCTGAACCGCTCCCTAGGAAGCCAGACCGGACTCCGGGTGAAGGGCCCCTTCTCCGTACACAGCCTGTGTCCCAGGCCAGGAGCTTCAGGGGTCCCCACTTCCACCTTCCTGGGTCTGTCCTCGGAGCATTCAGCACCTTCTGCCCCTCCGTGTGCTTCCCCCAGCAAGCCCGCCTGGGCGGGGTCCTGGGGGAGCCCGTGGGTTCTGCACCCCAAATCCACAGTCAAACGGGACTCTCAGCCAGCCAGCAGAATAGACGGTTTATTGGAGATGTCGGGAACCATCCAATTCACAGCTTCTCAGTCCAAACAGGGTCCATCCAGTTAGGCCTTTCTGGGGTGTGCCAGGAGGTGAGACCCAGATTCTGGGCTCCTGCTTCTCCCCCAGGTTTATTCGATGACTTTCATCTGGTCCAACACAGACCATGCAGCGAAAGAGCGTGAGCCCTCAGCTGGATCCATCTCGGGCCAGAGAGCGAGTTGGCTTCTCTCCCCTCTCCAGCTAGACCAGACCCAGACTGACCCAAAACCCCCTCTACCCACTTCCTGCTCCTTTGTCTCTTTTTGTCTGGTTTCCCGGGCTTCCCTTCAACAGGTTCAGCTGACCTCCCTCCCCCACCTGGGGTCAGGTTACAGCTTCCAGGGATGCACAGAGGGGAGGGCGTTGCCTCCTTGCTTCCAGCATCAGCCCCTATCCTTCACATAGACACTTAAGAAATGCATAGGGAAACTGAGGCACACACACCCAGTACTCCCACTTCGTCACAGTCACAACGTCCCACACGACGACAAGAGACCATCCAACGAGAGACGAACGATCCGCAGAGCCAGACTCGTAGAATGAGACCTCACGAGACCGACTTTATACAGAACATCCTCAGCACATGACGGGGTGAAGATTGGGATGCCAGGGGGGTCACCTCTGTCTAACTATCCACCTCCCCATCCACCCCCTCTATCTATCTATCCCCATCCACCCCTCTATCTATCTATCTATCTATCTATCTATCTATCTATCTATCTATCTATCTATCTATCTATCCCCATCCACCCCCTCTATCTATCTATCTATCTATCTATCTATCTATCTATCTATCTATCTATCTATCTATCTATCTATCCCCATCCACCCCCTCTATCTATCTATCTATCTATCTATCCCCATCCACCCCCTCTCTATCTATCTATCTATCTATCTATCTATCTATCTATCTATCTATCTATCTATCTATCTATCCCCATCCACCCCTCTATCTATCTATCTATCTATCTATCTATCTATCTATCTATCCCCATCCACCCCCTCTATCTATCTATCTATCTATCTATCCCCATCCACCCCCTCTATCTATCTATCTATCTATCTATCTATCTATCTATCTATCTATCTATCTATCTATCTATCCCCATCCACCCCCTCTCTCTCTCTCTCTCTCTATCTATCTATCTATCTATCTATCTATCTATCTATCTATCCCCATCCACCCCTCTATCTATCTATCTATCTATCTATCTATCTATCTATCTATCTATCTATCTA
Organism: Sternotherus odoratus; assembly: GCA_032164245.1. NCBI lineage: Eukaryota > Metazoa > Chordata > Testudines > Kinosternidae > Sternotherus > Sternotherus odoratus. The sequence goes on from JAVMKO010000059.1 coordinate 30,470, forward strand.
TCTATCTATCTATCTATCTATCTATCTATCTATCTATCTATCTATCCCCAGACTCCTCCATCCCTCTCCCCATACTCACTATCCATCCCTCTCTGCTCTGGTTCGCTGGAGGATAACAGCCCTTCTACTGCTGCCGGTCGGTGTCGTTCCCCCGGGGGGAGAGCTCTGTGCCAGGGAGGTGAGTTCGAATCCTGCCGCCGACGCTGCGTCTCTCCCAGACTCCCGCCCGGTGACGCTCTCTGGCCCGTGAGGCCGGCCCAGCCACCGGCCCAGGGCGAAGACCCCGCCGCAGACCCCGGCCTTGGACAGCAAGAGGAGGAGACCGATGAGACGAGGTGAACGGTGTTGATGCTCCGGGGGTAGGTTCCTTCGGTACCCGCCGGGCCGGTTGTGAGCATTTCTGGGGGCCGCGTGCCGTCCGTTGGGCGCTCTGGGGAAGGGACAGGGGTGAGTTGGGTTCCCTGGCTTAGTCTGTCCCCGCAAACGCACCCGCTCCCAGCTCGAAGGGTGCAGTGACCCCTTCCCCCCCAGCCCTCCGGATATGGGGGGTCCCTGCTCCCCCTCACAGCCCCCAAGGTATGGGAGACCCGGCTTCCCTGCAATGCTGTCTGGATAATTGGGGACCCTGCTGCCCTAAACTGCCCCCACGGATATGGGAACCCCGGTACCCCCTGGATGTGGGGGTCTGTGCCTGGTAATACTCCCCCCCCGCGGCATCCCGGTGCTCCCCGCGGTTTATCCCCTCACCTGTCACGGTGAGGTTGGTCCCAGGGTAACCGCGCCAGTTATCCCATCTGCCGTTGTTCTTCTGCACCCTGACTCCACAGACGTACTCGCTGGCATCTGACTCCCGCAGCCGGTCGATGCGGATCGAGGCCGTTCGGTTCCTCCAGGGGTCCCCGACCAGGACGATGCGGCCCCGGTAATCCGGGTGGGTGAATCCCTCGGTGTGATTGTAGATAAACTCGCCATAGAACCCCCCTCGTCTCCAGGAAACCTGGAGGTCCCGCAGCGGCGCGATCCGGGGGGGTAGGTGAAGGTGCAGGGCAGGGTGACGGAGCCCCCAGCTGGCACCGACAGGAACCAGGGCTGGGTTATCTGGTACCAGGGCTCCTGGGCAGCCGCTGCAAAGACCCCCCGAGACACAATCCATCACCGCGGCCGGCCCCGGAGTCCCCCCACAGCCAGGGGGGAACAAACCTCCCCATCCTCCCCCAGAGACACAATCCATCACCGCGACCGGCCCCGGGGTCCCCCCACAGCCAGGGGGGAACAAACCTCCCCCATCCTCCCCCAGAGACACAATCCATCACCGCGACCGGCCCCGGGGTCCCCCACAGCCAGAGGGGAACAAACCTCCCCCAGCCTCCCCCCGAGACACAATCCATCACCGCGACCGGCCCCGGGGTCCCCCCACAGCCAGGGGGGAACAAACCTCCCCCCATCCTCCCCCAGAGACACAATCCATCACCGCGACCGGCCCCAGGGTCCCCCACAGCCAGCGGGGAACAAACCTCCCCCATCCTCCCCAGAGACACAATCCATCACCGCGGCCGGCCCCGGGGTCCCCCCACAGCCATTGGGGAACAAACCTCCCCCAGCCTCCCCCAGAGACACAATCCATCACCGCGGCCGGCCCCGGGGTCCCCCTACAGCCAGGGGGGAACAAACCTCCCCATCCTCCCCCCGAGACACAATCCATCACCGCGGCCGGCCCCAGGATCCCCCACAGCCAGTGGGAACAAACCTCCCCCATCCTCCCCCAGAGACACAATCCATCACCGCGACCGCCCCGGGGTCCCCCCACAGCCAGTGGGGAACAAACCTCCCCCATCCTCCCCCAGAGACACAATCCATCACCGCGACCGGCCCCAGGGTCCCCCCACAGCCAGTGGGGAACAAACCTCCCCCAGCCCCCCAGAACCAACACTGCACGGAGCCGACCCAGGCCCCTGCCCCCCCAAACTCCCCTGTGCCCCCCTCTGCATTACCCCACCCCAACCAGCCCCTCCCTGTGCCCCCCACCCCATTCCCCTGCCCCCTCCCCATTCACCTGCCCCAGCCAGCCCCTCCCTTCCCTGTCCCCCCATCGCCCCTGCTGTTCAGGTCTCGCCAGTGACAAGGGGGCCGCGCCCCGGTTCTGTGCCCCCCTGTGTCACCCCCCCCCGGGGACTCACCCCCCACCAGAAACAACAGCAGCAGCAGCTCCCAGACCATGGCCTCGGCCCCACTGTCTCTGCCACCCCCCACCACTTCCCCCCCCCTTCTCATTTGAGGAAGCTGGGGACAGCTTGGCCCTTCTCTGTGAAATCCGCTTCCTGGCCTGACCAATGAGACACTGCGGGGTGTGTGTGTGTGTGTGTGTGTGTCCGGTGGTTAGAGCAGGGGGGGCTGGGAGTCAGGACTCCTGGGTTCTCTCCCCGGCTCTGGGAGGGGAGTGGGGGCTGGTGGGTTAGAGCAGGGGGGCTGGGAGCCAGGACTCCTGGGTTCTCTCCCCGGCTCTGGGAGGGGAGTGGGGGCTGGTGGGTTAGAGCAGGGGGGGCTGGGAGCCAGGACTCCTGGGTTCTCTCCCCAGCTCTGGGAGGGGAGTGGGGGCTGGTGGGTTAGAGCAGGGGGGGCTGGGAGCCAGGACTCCTGGGTTCTCTCCCCGGCTCTGGGAGGGGAGTGGGGGCTGGTGGGTTAGAGCAGGGGGGGCTGGGAGCCAGGACTCCTGGGTTCTCTCCCCGGCTCTGGGAGGGGAGTGGGGGCTGGTGGGTTAGAGCAGGGGGGGGCTGGGAGCCAGGACTCCTGGGTTCTCTCCCCGGCTCAGGGAGGGAAGTGGGGGCTGGGGGCTTAGAGCAGGGGGGGGCTGGGAGCCAGGACTCCTGGGTTCTCTCCCCGGCTCTGGGAGGGGAGTGGGGGCTGGTGGGTTAGAGCAGGGGGGGCTGGGAGCCAGGACTCCTGGGTTCTCTCCCCGGCTCAGGGAGGGAAGTGGGGGCTGGGGGGATAGAGCAGGGGGGGGCTGGGAGCCAGGACTCCTGGGTTCTCTCCCCGGCTCTGGGAGGGGAGTGGGGGCTGGTGGGTTAGAGCAGGGGGGCTGGGAGCCAGGACTCCTGGGTTCTCTCCCCGGCTCAGGGAGGGAAGTGGGGGCTGGGGGGATAGAGCAGGGGGGGCTGGGAGCCAGGACTCCTGGGTTCTCTCCCCGGCTCTGGGAGGGGAGGGGGGGCTGGTGGGTTGGAGCAGGGGGGGCTGGGAGCCAGGACTCCTGGGTTCTCTCCCCGGCTCGGGGAGGGGAGTGGGGGCTGGTGGGTGAGAGCAGGGGGGGTTGGGAGCCAGGACTCCTGGGTTCTCTGCCCGGCTCTGGGAGGGGAGTGGGGGCTGGTGGTTAGAGCAGGGGGGGCTGGGAGCCAGGACTCCTGGGTTCTCTCCCCGGCTCGGGGAGGGGAGTGGGGGCTGGTGGGTGAGAGCAGGGGGGGTTGGGAGCCAGGACTCCTGGGTTCTCTCCCCGGCTCTGGGAGGGGAAGGGGGGCTGAGGGCAGGGTGTGGGGTGAGGGCCGGCTCCTAGTTCCTGAGGCCTAGTGCCCGGTGAGGTTTGGTTTCACACCTGTTCACAGACCTGAGCCAGGGGGGTGGGTGGTGTGGGTGTTGGCTGGTCTTTTGGGGGGGGTTCATCGCTGAGCCCCACCCCAGATTACTTTCCCCACCGATCCCATCCCCCCCTCCGTGGGGGGGGGGAACCCTGGGTCAGAGACGCTGCTTCCTCTGTGGATCCGGCTGAGCTGCTGGGACGTGGGAAAAGGGGAACTGAGGCAGCTGAGTATAGTACAGTGTAGGGCCCATCCCGCCCCCCCCCCTCCCCCTGAGTTCCCCTGTCCCCTGCAGCCCCCCAGCCAATTATGCAGGCCCAATCGATCCCCCCATGTCCTCCAGACCCCCCGTGACCTCCATGCCCCCTGCGGCCCCCCCAAAGGACACCTGGCCCTGCACCCCAGTAACCCCCCATCCCCGCTGTAGGGGCAGGGGCCCCGGGAAGCTCTAATCACAGGCCTGGCGGGGGAAGGGAAGTGACTCCAGGCTGGTCGACTCTCAGCCCAATTGCCCAATTTCTCCCCCCCCCCCACCCCCCCTCCCCGCCTCCCTCGGTTTCCTCCTCGCGGTCTTGCAACCGGCTCCCGCGTCCTGTCTCCCAGCTGGCGTCCGGTCAGGGGGTGCTGGGTGGGGCGGCCGGAGCTCCGGGGAGCCAGACGCCGGGCCCCAGAGATGCGGCTGCCAGCGCGACCCCCAGCCCTGCTGCTGCTGCTGGCGGGGATCCTGCTCGGAGGTGGGTGTGTGCGGCCGGCCCCCAATGCCCAGGGCGGGGCCCATCTGCCCCGGCCTCCCGGCTTCCCCAGGGGCCCGTCTGCCCCGGCCTCCCGGCTTCCCCAGGGGCCCGTCTGCCCCGGCCTCCCGGCTTCCCCAGGGGCCCCTCTCCCCCGGCCTCCCGGCTTCCCCAGGGGCCCCTCTCCCCCGGCCTCCCGGCTTCCCCAGGGGCCCATCTGCCCCGGCCTCCCGGCTTCCCCAGGGGCCCCTCTGCCCCGGCCTCCCGGCTTCCCCAGGGGCCCCTCTGCCCCGGCCTCCCGGCTTCCCCAGGGGCCCGTCTCCCCCGGCCTCCCGGCTTCCCCAGGGGCCCGTCTCCCCCGGCCTCCCGGCTTCCCCAGGGGCCCCTCTCCCCCGGCCTCCCGGCTTCCCCAGGGGCCCGTCTGCCCCGGCCTCCCGGCTTCCCCAGGGGCCCCTCTCCCCCGGCCTCCCGGCTTCCCCAGGGGCCCCTCTCCCCCGGCCTCCCGGCTTCCCCAGGGGCCCATCTGCCCCGGCCTCCCGGCTTCCCCAGGGGCCCCTCTGCCCCAGCCTCCCGGCTTCCCCAGGGGCCCCTCTGCCCCGGCCTCCCGGCTTCCCCAGGGGCCCGTCTCCCCCGGCCTCCCGGCTTCCCCAGGGGCCCGTCTCCCCCGGCCTCCCGGCTTCCCCAGGGGCCCGTCTGCCCCGGCCTCCCGGCTTCCCCAGGGGCCCGTCTGCCCCGGCCTCCCGGCTTCCCCAGGGGTCCGTCTCCCCCGGCCTCCCGGCTTCCCCAGGGACCCGTCTGCCCCGGCCTCCCGGTTTCCCCAGGGGCCCATCTGCCCCGGCCTCCCGGCTTCCCCAGGGGCCCGTCTGCCCCGGCCTCCCGGCTTCCCCAGGGGCCTGTCACGGAGCGCCCGGGCGATGGTCTGGAACCGCTCCCTAGGAAGCCAGACCGGACTCCGGGTGGAGGGTCCCTTCTCCGCACACAGCCTGTGTCCCAGGCCAGGAGCTTCAAGGGTCCCCACTTCCACCTTCCTGGGTCTGACCTCGGAGCATTCAGCACCTTCTGCCCCTCCGTGTGCTTCCCCCAGCAAGCCCGCCTGGGCGGGGTCCTGGGGGAGCCCATGGGTTCTGCACCCCAAATCCACAGTCAGACGTGACTCTCAGCCAGCCAGCAGAATAGATGGTTTATTTGAGATGTCAGGAACCATCCAACTCACAGCTTCTCAGTCCAAACAGGGTCCCTCAGTCAGGCCTTTCTGGGGTGTGCCAGGAGGTGAGACCCAGATTCTGGGCTCCTGCTTCCTCCCCAGGTTTATTCGATGACTTTCATCTGGTCCAACACAGACCATGCAGCGAAAGAGCGTGAGCCCTCAGCTGGATACATTTTGGGCCAGAGAGCGAGTTGGCTTCTCTCCCCCTTCCCAGCTAGACCCAGACTGACTCAACCCCCTCTAGCCCCTCCCTGCTCTCCTTTGTCCCTTTCCCAGGCTTGAGGTATCACCTGACCTCCCTCCAACACCTGGGGTCATATTACAGCGTCACCCATTAACACCCGCAGTGGCTTTGCTTTGCATCAGCTACACATTCCTTTCCCTCCACATAGACACTTAAGAAATGCATAGGGGAAACTGAGGCACACACACACACAGTACTCCCACTTCGTCACAGGGTCTTAGTGCTGGAGACCGGCAGGACCCCCACCCGATCAGTCAGGAGACCATGGATCTCAGGGGAACAGATGCAGAGTTTGGGTCTAAACATCAGGCCCCTGACTGGGGCCCAGGTTGGGGGTTTGTAGAGACAATACAAAGGTTCAAGGGAGAACAAGAGATTTGTTTCGGGGTACACTGGTCACTCCGGGGTTTTCTTTAGACAATAGGAGCTGATCACTTGGCTGTGGGTGGGGTTTTCTTCCAGGGAGCTCAATGTCACCAGGTTGCTGCAGGATTTGGGATATCCATCAAGGATTCGTTACTAGAATTAGTCTGATCATTGCTGAGCTGGGCGTGTGCAGATGTAGGTTCATTAACATCTGGAGCAGGGATCCCCCAGGATGCAGGGTGTCCCGGCTTTTCTGGTCCCAGAGTTCAGTGCGGGTCTCCGTTCCTTATGCGAACGGAGATGCCTTAATCCTGTCCCCCTTGTCGGGCGGGTGGAGGTGAGTCTCCCAGCGCCCTTCACTGCTCTCTGCAAGTCTTTCCTCCCATGGGTTTCGGTTCAAGCAGAGACTGGGGTGTGTCTGGGGGTGTCCTTCGTGGGGCAGACAGGCTGGGTACGGCGCCCGGGTTCCCCAAGATCACAGCGCTGACTAGGATCACGGTGGGTGCCCAATGGCCGTTTCCAGGCAGGGCCAGGATTCAAACAACTACTAATAAATCCTGTCCTCACTATTGCCCTGGTCGGGGGGTCCCCTCTGCACCCCACTGGCTGCGGGGGGCCCTGGGGCCGGCCGCGGTGATGGATTGTGTCTCTGGAGGAGGATGGGGGAGGTTTGTTCCCCACTGGCTGTGGGGGGACCCCGGGGCCGGCCGCGGTGATGGATTGTGTCTCTGGGGGAGGATGGGGGGAGGTTTGTTCCCCGCTGGCTGTGGGGGGACCCCGGGGCCGGCCGCGGTGATGGATTGTGTCTCTGGGGGAGGATGGGGGGAGGTTTGTTCCCCGCTGGCTGTGGGGGACCCCAGGGCCGGCCGCGGTGATGGATTGTGTCTCTGGGGGAGGGTGGGGGAGGTTTTTTCCCC
>JAVMKO010000059.1:42500-55987 GCA_032164245.1 Sternotherus odoratus
AGGGGCGTGGTCACTTCAGGGGCGTGGCCGGCGCGGGGAGGGGGCGTGGTCACTTCAGGGGGCGTGGCCGGCGCTTGGAGGGGCGTGGTCAGTTCAGGGGGCGTGGCTGGTGCAATGGTTTAAATGCCCCAGGCTGCCCCAGCGCTCCCACCCCCCCGCCGCCGCCGCCGCTCCCGGTCCGGTCCGGCCCGGCCCGGCCATGCCGATCCGCTTCGCCCCGCTGCGCCTCCCGCTCCGGCGCCGGCTGCAGACCGCCGCGGTCCTGCAATGGGTCTTCTCCTTCCTGGCGCTGGGTGAGGGGCCGGGGGGGGGGGATGCTCGGGGGGTCCTTCTAGGGGAGGCTCTGCAGGGTCCCCCCCCCCAACCTCAGCTCCCCTCCCTGCCCTTCCCGGACGCCTGGGTCCCTTCTCCTCGGGCGGGGGGCGGGGGAGGTGGAGCCCCCCCCGCAGCCTAGTGATTCGGGTATGGGGGGGACTCATTGAGCCTCCCCCCCACATACTGATTGGGGGGGTGTCTCCCCTCCCCCCCACTGTCCTCGCTCTGGGGTGTGTCCCAAGCAGGGTCCCTGTTGGGGGGGGACACATGCGGGGGGGGGCTGAGATATGACCCCCCCCACCCGTTGCAAAGCGCCCCCTACCGGGTGGGGGGAGGGGTCCCTGGGGCTGCAGCCAGAGTGGGGGGGGGAGCGGTGCCTGGGGGGTTGTTTATGGGGCTGGTGCACTGGGGGCCATGGGGGTGGGTCCAAGGGGGTTGCATGGGGGGGGGGTCAGTCCTGTGGTGGGGGGGGCAGTGGGGCTGGTGCATTGGGGGCCAAGGGGGTGGGTCCAAGGAGGTTGCATTGGGGGGTCAGCCCCTAACTCCCCTCCCCCCCCAGCCCAGTGCTGCCTGGCCCTGTTCCTACTGGCCCTACTGGGGGACCTCTGGCTGCCGGCCCTGCTCTATGGGGCCTGGCTGTACCTGGACCGGGAGACCCCGTCCCGCGGGGGGCGCCGCTTGCCCTGGGTCCGCAACTGGCCCGTCTGGAGACACTTCCGAGACTACTTCCCCATCACGGTGAGACCCCCGCCTGCCCCCCGGCCCCATAGCGCGGCTCCCCCCCGGCTGGCCCTGACCTGGGGGTGCTGGGCCCCATAGCGTGGCTCTCCCCCCCGGCTGGCCCTGACCTGGGGGGGCTGGGCCCCATAGCGTGGCTCCCCCCCCGGCTGGCCCTGACCTGGGGGTGCTGGGCCCCATAGCGTGGCTCCCCCCCCGGCTGGCCCTGACCTGGGGGTGCTGGGCCCCATAGCGTGGCTCCCCCCCGGCTGGCCCTGACCTGGGGGTGCTGGGCCCCATAGCGTGGCTCTCCCCCCCCGGCTGGCCCTGACCTGGGGGTGCTGGGCCCCATAGCGTGGCTCTCCCCCCCCGGCTGGCCCTGACCTGGGGGTGCTGGGCCCCATAGCGTGGCTCTCCCCCCCCGGCTGGCCCTGACCTGGGGGTGCTGGGCCCCATAGCGTGGCTCTCCCCCCCCCGGCTGGCCCTGACCTGGGAGGGCTGGGCCCCATAGCGTGGCTCCCCCCCCGGCTGGCCCTTACCTGGGAGGGCTGGGCCCCATAGCGTGGCTCCCTTTGGCTGACCCTCATCCGGGGGGGGGCTGGGCCCCAGAGCGTGGCTCCCCCCCGGCTGGCCCTGACCCGGGGGGGCTGGGCCCCAGAGCGCGGCTCCCCCCAGTTTGCCGAGCGGGGCGGGGCCCCTGGGCCCCATATCTCATCTCCCCCTGGTTTGCCCTTGGGTGGCGGGGGCTGCCCCCCATATGGTATCCCCCAATGGTCCTTGGTTGGGGGGCTGCCCCCCAGGGAGACGGGGCTGCTTCTTCCTGGGGTCCCCCCCCTCAGCCCTCCCCTCTCTCGGCAGCTGGTGAAGACGGCGCCCCTGGACCCCTCCCGCAATTACCTCTTCGGGTTCCACCCCCACGGGGTGCTGGTGGCCGGCGCCTTCGGGAACTTCTGCACCGAGGCCACCGGGTTCGGGGCGCTGTTCCCGGGGCTCACCCCCCACCTCCTCATGCTGCCCTTCTGGTTCCGCCTGCCCCTCTTCCGCGACTACATCATGAGCGGGGGTGAGAGCGGGCCCGGACGCCGGGGTTCTCTGCCTGGCGGGGGTTGGGGGGTCAGAGGTGAGGGGGGTGGGAGCCAGGACTCCTGGGTTCTCTGTCTGGCTCTGGGAGGGGAGTGGGGGCTGGTGGGTTAGAGCAGGGGGGGCTGGGAGCCAGGACTCCTGGGTTCTCTCCCTGTCTCTGGGACGGGAGTGGAGGCTGGTGGGTCAGAGTGGGGGGGGTGGGGGGGCAGGGAGCCCGGATGCCAGGGTTCTCTCTCCGGCTCTGGGAGTGGGGGTTGGGGGGGTTAGATCAGGGAGTCTGGACAGCCAGGACTCCTGGGTTCTCTCCCTGTCTCTGGGACGGGAGTGGAGGCTGGTGGGTCAGAGCAGGGGGGCAGGGAGCCCGGATGCCGGGGTTCTCTCCCCGGCTCTGGGAGTGGGGGCTGGTGGGTCAGAGCGGGGGGGGGCAGGGAGCCCGGATGCCGGGGTTCTCTCCCCGGCTCTGGGAGTGGGGGTTGGGGGATTAGATCGGGGGGTCTGGACAGCCAGGACTCCTGGGTTCTCTCCCCGGCTCTGGGAGTGGGGGCTGGTGGGTCAGAGCGGGGGGTGGGGGGGGTGGGTCAGGGAGCCCGGATGCCAGGGTTCTCTCCCCGGCTCTGGGAGTGGGGGTTGGGGGGTTAGATCGGGGGGTCTGGACAGCCAGGACTCCTGGGTTCTCTCCCAGGCAGCGGACGGTGATTGTCCGGTTCTCTCGCTCCAGGTCTGGTCTCCTCGGACAAGGCCAGCGTCTCCTACCTGCTGAGCCAGGAGGGCGGGGGGCAGGTGGCCGTGATCGCCGTGGGGGGCCCCCCGGAGTCGCTGGAGGCCCGGCCCGGGGCCCTGACCCTCCAGATCCTTAACCGCAAGGGGTTCGTCAAGTCAGCCCTGGAGCATGGGTGAGTGAGCTGGGGGGGCTGAGCTGGGGGGAGGTGATTGGAGGAGTGGGGTGCATTGGAGGGAGGGTGTTGGGAGGGGCACAGATTTGGGGGGCAATGGCTGGAAGAGGGGTGCATTGGAGGGGGTGTCGGGAAGGGCACAGTTTGGGGGGCAGTGTCTGGAGGAGTGGGGTGCATTGGAGGGGAGTGTCAGGGGGACAGATGGGGCAGTGTCTGGAAGAGGGGTGCATTGGAGGGGGTGTCGGGAAGGGCACAGTTTGGGGGGCAGTGTCTGGAGGAGTGGGGTGCATTGGGGGTGTCGGGAGGGGCACAGTTTGGGGGCAGTGTCTGGAGGAGTGGGGTGCATTGGAGGGGGGTGTCGGGAGGACAGATGGGGGCCAGTGTTGAGGAGTGGGGTGCATTGGAGGGGGGTGTCAGGAGGGGCACAGATGGGGGCAGTGTCTGGAGGGGTGGGGTGCATTGGAGGGAGTGTTGGGAGGGGCACAGATTTGGGGGCAGTGTCTGGAGGGGTGGGGTGCATTGGAGGGAGTGTTGGGAGGGGCACAGATTTGGGGGCAGTGTCTGGAGAAGTGGGGTGCATTGGAGGGGGGTGTCGGGAGGGGCACAGATGGGGGCAGTGTCTGGAAGAGTGGGGTGCATTAGGGGTGTCGGGAGGGGCACAGTTTGGGGGCAGTGTTGAGGAGCGGGGTGCATTGGAGGGGAGTGTCAGGGGGACAGATGGGGGCAGTGCCTGGAGGAGTGGGGTGCATTGGAGGGGGGTGTCAGGGGGACAGATGGGGGCAGTGTCTGGAAGAGTGGGGTGCATTGGGGGTGTCGGGAGAGGCACAGTTTGGGGGAAGTGTCTGGAAGAGTGGGGTGCATTGGAGGGGGGTGTCAGGGGGACAGATGGGGGCCAGTGTTGAGGAGTGGGGTGCATTGGGGGTGTCGGGAGAGGCACAGTTTTGGGGCAGTGTCTGGAAGAGTGGGGTGCATTGGAGGGGGTGTCAGGGGGACAGATGGGGGGCAGTGTCTGGAGCAGTGGGGTGCATTGGAGGGGGTGTCGGGAGGGGCACAGAAGGGGGGCAGTGTCTGGAAGAGTGGGGTGCATTGGAGGGGGTGTCGGGCACAGATGGGGGGCAGTGTCTGGAGGAGTGGGGTGCATTGGAGGGGGTGTCGGGAGGGGCACAGATGGGGGCAGTGTCTGGAGGAGTGGGGTGCATTGGAGGGGAGTGTCAGGGGGACAGATGGGGGCAGTGTCTGGAGGAGTGGGGTGCATTGGAGGGGGTGTCGGGAGGGGCACAGAAGGGGGGCAGTGTCTGGAGGAGTGGGGTGCATTGGAGGGGGTGTCGGGCACAGATGGGGGCCAGTGTTGAGGAGTGGGGTGCATTGGAGGGGGTGTCGGGAGGGGGACAGATGGGGGGCAGTGTCTGGAGGAGTGGGGTGCATTGGAGGGGGGTGTCGGGAGGGGCACAGATGGGGGCCAGTGTTGAGGAGTGGGGTGCATTGGAGGGGGGTGTCAGGGGGACAGATGGGGGGCAGTGTCTGGAGGAGTGGGGTGCATTGGAGGGGGGTGTCGGGAGGGGGACAGATGGGGGGCAGTGTCTGGAGGAGTGGGGTGCATTGGAGGGGGGTGTCGGGAGGGGCACAGATGGGGGCCAGTGTTGAGGAGTGGGGTGCATTGGAGGGGGTGTCGGGAGGGGCACAGATGGGGGGCAGTGTCTGGAGGAGTGGGGTGCATTGGAGGGGGTGTCGGGAGGGGCACAGATGGGGGGCAGTGTCTGGAGGAGTGGGGTGCATTGGAGGGGGGTGTCAGGGGGACAGATGGGGGCAGTGTCTGGAGCAGTGGGGTGCATTGGAGGGGGGTGTCAGGGGGACAGATGGGGGCAGTGTCTGGAGGAGTGGGGTGCATTGGAGGGGGGTGTCGGGAGGGGCACAGATGGGGGCAGTGTCTGGAGGAGTGGGGTGCATTGGAGGGGGGTGTCAGGAGGACAGATGGGGGCCAGTGTTGAGGAGTGGGGTGCATTGGAGGGGGGTGTCAGGAGGGGCACAGATGGGGGCAGTGTCTGGAGGGGTGGGGTGCATTGGAGGGAGTGTTGGGAGGGGCACAGATTTGGGGGCAGTGTCTGGAGAAGTGGGGTGCATTGGAGGGGGGTGTCGGGAGGGGCACAGATGGGGGCAGTGCCTGGAAGAGTGGGGTGCATTAGGGGTGTCGGGAGGGGCACAGTTTGGGGGCAGTGTTGAGGAGCGGGGTGCATTGGAGGGGGGTGTCAGGAGGACAGATGGGGGCCAGTGTTGAGGAGCGGGGTGCATTGGAGGGGAGTGTCAGGGGGACAGATGGGGGCAGTGCCTGGAGGAGTGGGGTGCATTGGAGGGGGGTGTCAGGGGGACAGATGGGGGCAGTGTCTGGAAGAGTGGGGTGCATTGGGGGTGTCGGGAGGGGCACAGATGGGGGCAGTGTCTGGAGGAGTGGGGTGCATTGGAGGGGGGTGTCGGGAGGGGCACAGATGGGGGGCAGTGCCTGGAGGAGTGGGGTGCATTGGAGGGGGGTGTCAGGGGACAGATGGGGGCAGTGTCTGAAGAGTGGGGTGCATTGGGGGTGTCGGGAGGGGCACAGATGGGGCAGTGTCTGGAGGAGTGGGGTGCATTGGAGGGGGGTGTCGGGAGGGCACAGATGGGGGCAGTGTCTGGAGGAGTGGGGTGCATTGGGGGTGTCGGGAGGGGCACAGATGGGGCAGTGTCTGGAGGAGTGGGGTGCATTGGGGGTGTCGGGAGGGGCACAGTTTGGGGGCAGTGTTGAGGAGCGGGGTGCATTGGAGGGGGGTGTCGGGAGGGCACAGATGGGGGCAGTGTCTGGAGAGTGGGGTGCATTGGGGGTGTCGGGAGAGGCACAGATGGGGGCAGTGTCTGGAGGAGTGGGGTGCATTAGAGGGGGTGTCAGGGGGACAGATGGGGGCCAGTGTTGAGGAGTGGGGTGCATTGGAGGGGGGTGTCAGGGTGACAGATGGGAGGCAGTGTCTGGAGGAGTGGGGTGCATTGGAGGGGGTGTCAGGGGACAGATGGGGGCAGTGTCTGGAGCAGTGGGGTGCATTGGAGGGGGTGTCGGGAGGGCACAGATGGGGGCAGTGTCTCCAGGGAGGGGTACCTCTTGCAGATGGGGCGCCTGGGGGAGGCGTCCTGGGGGAGCAGCAGGCGGTGCCCCCCTGACCCCCCCCTCTCCCCGCAGCGCGGCCCTGGTGCCCGTCTTCTCCTTCGGGGAGAACGAGCTCTTCCACCAGGTGCCCAACCCCCGGGGTCGCTGGTGCGCTCGGTGCAGGAGCGGCTGCAGAAGGCCATGGGGCTGGCGCTGCCCTCTTCCACGCCCGCGGGGTCTTCCAGTACAGCTTCGGCCTGCTGCCCTTCCGCCGCCCATCCACACCGTGGGTGAGCCCCGGGGCCGGACGCCTGGGTTCTCTGCCCGGGGAGGGGAGGGGGGGTCTAGTTGGGGGGCTGGGAGCCGGGACTCCTGGGTTCTCTGCCCGGCTCTCGGAGGGAGTGGGGGCTGGTGGTTAGAGTAGGGGGGGCTGGGAGCCAGGACTCCTGGGTTCTCTCCCCGGCTCTGGGAGGGGAGTGGGTCTGGTGGGTCAGAGCAGGGAGGGGGCTGGGAGCCAGGACTCCTGGGTTCTCTCCCCGGCTCTGGGAGGGGAGTGGGGGGCTGGTGGGTTAGAGTAGGGGGGGCTGGGAGCCAGGACTCCTGGGTTCTCTCCCCGGCTCTGGGAGGGGAGTGGGGGGCGGGGGGGGCTGGGAGCCAGGACTCCTGGGTTCTCTCCCCGGCTCTGGGAGGGGAGTGGGGGCTGGGGGTTAGAGCAGGGGGGGCTGGAGCCAGGACTCCTGGGTTCTCTCCCTGGCTCTGGGAGGGGAGTGGGGGCTGGTGGGTCAGAGCAGGGGGGCTGGGAGCCAGGACTCCTGGGTTCTCTCCCCAGCTCTGGGAGGGGAGTGGGGGCTGGGGGGTTAGAGCAGGGGGGGCTGGGAGCCAGGACTCCTGGGTTCTCTCCCCGGCTCTGGGAGGGGAGTGGGAGCTGGGGGATTAGAGCAGGGGGGGCTGGGAGCCAGGACTCCTGGGTTCTCTCCCCGGCTCCGGGAGGGGAGTGGGGGTTGGGGTTGTCTGTCTCTAGCTGTTCTCTGACCCAGTCCCCCCACCCCCGGGGATCGGGGCTGTTGCCCATCTGGCGCCAGGCGTGTCTCTGGGGCGGGGTGGAGGCCGGGCGGGGGGTTAATCTGCCGCTCACCCCGTCTCCTCCCCTAGTGGGGGCCCCCATCCGGTGCCGCGGACGCCCTGCCCCTCCCGCGAGGCCGTCGACCGGCTCCACGCCGTCTACCTGGAGCGACTCACCCGGCTCTTCGAGGAACACAAGACCCAGTACGGGGTCCCCCCGGAGCGGCACTGAACCTCATCTAGGGGCGCGGCCCCCCCAGAGCCAGCCGCAGCGCCGGACTCGGATGGGGGGGGGGTGTGCTGGTGCTGGGGGGCACTTATTGGGGGGGGGGCCTCTGGCGTATTGGGTCCTGATTTAATGGGACAACTCCTGGGGTAGGTTCTGCCGCTCCCTGCCCCCCCAGCAGGGGTGTGGGGCTGGCTAGGGCCTGGGGGGGGCACTGCGAGCCGGCCCCACTGTGAGTCGGGGGGAGGAGTGCCATGGGGCGGAGATGGCCCTTGCTCCTACAGACCCCTGCCTTTCTCCCCCCCCCCAGCCCCCTGGATTGGCCTTGCTGCAATAGGGCAGCCGTGGGTCCCAGGGCTGTCTGGCAGGCCCCCCCCCCCCCGCCGGTTACTGTTTGAAGTGGGTTTGGGCCAGACTGTAACTCCAGCCCCATGGGACGTGCAATAAACAACCTTCCTGTGCAATCGGCTGGCGTGCTGTGTGGGGGGAGTTGGGGGCGGCAGTGGGCAGGGGGTGATGGGCTGCTGGGGTTTGTGTCGGGAGGGGAGCGCGGCCCCCACTGTGCCTTGGGTCACGCAGCAGCTTTGGGACAGTGCTGGGAGAGAACCCAGGAGTCCTGGCTCCCAGCCCCCCCTGGTCTAACCCCCCCACTCCCCTCCCAGAGCCGGGAGAGAACCCAGGAGTCCTGGCTCCCAGCCCCCCCTGCTCTAACCCCCCCACTCCCCTCCCAGAGCGGGGAGAGAACCCAGGCGTCCTGGCTCCCAGCCCCCTGCCCTGCTGCCTCGGTTTCTCAATACCTGCCCTGTCTGCCGGTGCCCTTTGCCCAGGCCCGGCTGCGTTTGCAGAAGGATCAATGTTTAACCGGTTCCTGCCCTGGGGCCGGCTGGTTAGAGGGGCCCGGGGCCCATCCACCCCTGTTGCTTTGAGCTCCTCAGGGCCAGGGGCTGGCCCTTCACCCCGGACTCCTGGGTTCTCTCCTGACTCTGGAGTGGGGGGCGAAGGGGGCGGGCTGGGAGCCAGGACTCCTGGGTTCTCTTCTAGCCCCCTATGTTCTTCCTGCTTTACATCTCTTCCATACCGGCCCAAGGTCTGTCTTGTCCCGTGTCTGAGGCAGCTGGTCCCGCGACTCCAGGGGAGTCTAGAGAATGGGGTAAGGGGGAGATCCCCGGGTGTCTTGTCCCGGCGTAGGGACTCCCAGCCCGCGGGTCGTGTCCCGTCTTGGCCGGCAGCTCTCAACCAACCTGATCGCGGGGTGTTTCACCTCCCTTCGTCCCTCGCGCCGTCCCGTGGCAGGGAGTCCCACAGGTTAACGGTGTGGCCAACCCCCGCTTCCTGTGGCTTGTGTTAACCCGCCGCCGGCTCAGGGGCTGTGGGAAGGAGGAAAGGCCAGGCCGGGCCCTGTGGACCTCCATGGAAATCCCTGCCGAGGGGCCCCTCTACCCTGGCGTCCCGGCTGGTTGGCAGGAGGACGAGCGCCTCCTGGTGGCTGAGGCCGGAAACACAATTGCTGGACAAAATATCCCAACTACCCCCCCCCCCTGCTGGTTAGGGGTTCTTCATCCAGTGACTGGGTGGGGGGAAGGGGACAGAGGTGGGGTGGGCCTCTGTAGGGGGTGCAGGGGATCCTGGACTCTGCCCCGATCATCCCCCACCCAGGTCTGGGTCTCGGAGCAGGGCCGAGCAAGGAGGGGTCCCTATGGGCTGAGGGAAAGCAGCCGCTCGTTACACACGGAGGAAACTGAGGCACAGACAGGGAAGGGAAGTGCCTAAATCTAGCAGAGCGGGAGAGAACCCAGGAGTCCTGGCCCCACCCCTTCTAACCCATCAGCCCCCCACTCCTCTCCAGAGCCGGGGAGAGAACCCAGGAGTCCTGGCTCCCGGTCCCCCCTGCTCTAACGCACCAGCCCCCATTCCCCTCCCAGAGCTGGGGAGAGAACCCAGGAGTCCTGGCTCCCAGCCCCCCACTCCTCTCCCAGAGCTGGGGAGAGAACCCAGGAGTCTGGGCTCCCAGCCCCCCCCTGCTCTCACCCACCAGCCCCCACTCCTCTCCCAGAGCCGGGGAGAGAACCCAGGAGTCCTGGCTCCCAGCCCCCCCTGCTCTCACCCACCAGCCCCCACTCCCCTCCCAGAGCCGGGGAGAGAACCCAGGAGTCCTGGCTCCCAGCCCCCCTGCTCTCACCCACCAGCCCCCACTCCCCTCCCAGAGCCGGGGAGAGAACCCAGGAGTCCGGTCCGTGCCAGGCCCGGGCGGAGAGTCTCTCCCTGCCCCCCACCCCAGCTTATCTCCTGCCCCGCCGAGTCTCAGGTCGCTCCCAGGGCCAAAGTGCGTCGGCGTGAGCGGGACGTGGATCCGGCGTGGGAGCAGGTCCCGGGGTTTGGAGCTGGTGGTGAGAACCCACCGCTGCTGGGGGGGCGGGCGGGGTGGGAGCCGGGAGGGCAGGGGCAGGGTGAATGGGGGGGGGGGGGTGTCCGTTCCTCCCCTCCCCCGGGTGTTGTGGGAGCCAGAACTCCTGGGTCCTACTCCTCCATCCCCCCCCCCACCGCTTCTGCAAAGCTTGGTCGGCTCCCCTATCCACCCCCCATCTCCCCATGTCTGTCTCCTTTCTCCCCCCTTCCCCCCGGGGCTCACGTGTCCTCATGCATTGGGGGTGAGGGGCCCTGTAACCAGCCGCCCGCCCCAGAGGTGGGCGCATCTCAGCGCCGGGCGAGGGGTCCCGGGTCCCCCCCCCGCCCCAGAGGTGGGTGCATCTCGGCACCGGGCGAGGGGTCCCCAGGTCACCCCAGAGGTGGGTGCATCTCAGCGCTGGGCGAGGGTCCCCGGGTCCCCCGCCGCCCTGCCCCAGAGGTGGGCGCATCTCAGCGCCGGGCGAGGGGTCCCCGGGTCCCCCCAGAGGTGGGCGCATCTCAGCGCCGGGCGAGGGGTCCCCGGGTCCCCCCAGAGGTGGGTGCATCTCAGCGCCGGGCGAGGGGTCCCCGGGTCACCCCAGAGGTGGGCGCGTCTCCGCGCCGGGGGAGGATCCCCATATCACCAGCTCCCCTACATTCAGGGCCGGCCGAGGGGTCCCTGGGTGAGGAGGTGGCCGGCCGGGGCTGGGCTCTGTTCTCTCCTCCCGGCCGGGGGCTCCGTGGAGCCGGGGTCCCCCCTGCACGATGGGCGCCCTGAAGAAGCACCTTGAGCTGCTGTGCGTGTTTCAGTGGGTTATGACCTTCCTCTTCTTCGGTAAGTGAGGCTGAGGGGGGCGGAGGGAGGGGGCTTCCTGCCATGGGGGGGCTTTTTCCTCCTCCTGGCAGGGGTCACAGAGCAGACAATGCAAACCATGGAGGGGGGGGGGCTGCCCATGTCTGTGTGGTGAGGGAAGCAGATGCTGCCAGATAGACTTTTACAACATCCCCCGGCAAGGAGTTCCACAGGTTAACAAAGCACTTCCTCTTGTTTATATGAAACCTGCTGCCCGTTAATTTCCTTGTGTTGTGGCAAAGGATAACCAGGGATTTCTACACTGGCAATGGGATATTTTCTGGCCTTTCGCTCTCCCTTTCTGAATGATTCACAACTCTCTGTTGGCTTTTTGACTGCACGTTGAGTTTTCCACCCCCGGATCGCTCTCTGGCGTGGACACAGCTCAGGTTGGGGGTGATGTTTCCCGCGTGCACCGCTTTGCATTTATGAACATTGAATTTCATCCGCCCCGTCCCCCAGTTCTGTGGATCCTTTTGTGGCTCCCTCGCCTGAGAATTGACGGTCTGGAGTAGTTTTGTATCATCTGCAGTGTTTGGCCCCTCACGGTTCACCCCCTGTCCCGGAGCGCCCGGGCGATGGTCTGGAACCGCTCCTAGGAAGCCAGACCGGACTCCGGGGAAGGGCCCCTTCTCCGTACACAGCCTGTGTCCCAGGCCAGGAGCTTCAGGGGTCCCCACTTCCACCTTCCTGGGTCTGTCCTCGGAGCATTCAGCACCTTCTGCCCCTCCGTGCGCTTCCCCAGCAAGCCCGCCTGGGCGGGGTCCTGGGGAGCCCATGGGTTCTGCACCCCAAATCCACAGTCAGACGTGACTCTCAGCCAGCCAGCAGAATAGACGGTTTATTTGAGATGTCAGGAACCATCCAACTCACAGCTTCTCAGTCCAAACAGGGTCCCTCCGTCAGGCCTTTCTGGGTGCCAGGAGGTGAGACCCAGATTCTGGCTCCTGCTTCTCCCCAGGTTTATTCGATGACTTCTAATCACAGACCATACAGTGAGCGTGAGCCTTCAGCTGGATCCATCTTGGGGCCAGAGAGCGAGTTGGCTTCTCTCCCCTTCCAGCTAGTCCCAGACCCAGACTGACCCAAAACCCTCTAGCCACTCCCTGCTCCCCTTTGTCCCTTTCCAGGCTAGGAGGCATCACCCGACCTTCCTCCCCACCTGGGGTCAGGTTACAGCATCAGGGGTGCACACCTGGAGAGGGGAGGGCGTTGCCTCCTTGCTGCCAGTGTCAGCCCTTATTTTTTAAGAAATGCATAGGGGAAACCGAGGCAACGCACACCCAGTACTCCCACTTCGTCACACCCCTTTCTCCGGCTCCTTTGCGAATACGTTGCACGGGGACTGTGTGTCGGGGTGGGAATGGTCTTAAAGGTTCCTGTGAATATTGTGTGGGGATGGGAGACTCCCCCTCCGTCTGGCCGATACCTGGGGCTGTGACCTGAGCCCAGGTGCGGGGAGGGAGGAGGTGACACCTTCTGCCCCAGAGACAGAGGAGGGGGTGGAGAGCGGGTTTCACTCTGGATCTAGCTGGGCACACGCAGTGAAGTGTAGACAGGATTGTCTGGCTCCCTGGCCCCCAAAATGGAAACCTTGGAAACAGGCTGTGTACGGAGAAGGGGCCCTTCACCCGGAGCCCGGTCTGGCTTCCTAGGGGGCAGTCGCTGTGTGCTGGACCCATTTCTGCCACCATCTCCTCCTTGCACCCCCCCAAGTGTGGGGCCGGCCCTTAGATCTGTTCTCCACCCATAGGTCCCTTCTTCACCTCGCTGCTCCTCTACCTCCTCTTCACCCGCCTCTGGGCCGTCTCGGCGCTGTACTTCGTCTGGTGGGTGATCGACCGGGACACCCCAGAGAGAGGTGAGGGTCCCTGCGCCCCCACCCCAATCCCCCGTTCCCGCCTGGGGCTGGGGGGAGCCGGCGCCCCCTAGCGGGGACAGGCCCCTGCCCCATTTCCGTGCCCCCCCGGCACAAAGATACTTCCTGCCCCAGGTGACATTTCCACCGTGCCCCCCTCCGACCGGGGAGCCCCTCCTCCGGCGCCGCCACCCCCACCCGCGGGAGTCCCACCCACTGCAGCTCCTGCCCAAGGGAGCGCCCCCGCGGCAGCCCCACCGCCTGCGGTCCCCCCCACGGCAACCCCACCTCCGGGACACCCCCCCGCGGCAGCCCCTCTGTGCGGACACCAACCGGGGCATCCTGTATGCCCCCGCGGCACCAGCCACGCTCGCGGTTCCTCCCGCGGCAGGCCCCCCGTCCGCGGTTTTCCCCGCGCAGCAAAAAAAAGCCGCCGCGGGTTTTCCCCGCGGCATGCCCCCCCGCGGTTCTCCCCGCCGCAACCCCACCTCCGAGACACCCCCCGCGGCAGGGAGCACCCCCGCGGCAGCCCCCCTGTGCGGACACTAACCGGGGCATCCTGTATGCCCCCCGCGGCACCAGCCACGCTCGCGGTTCCTCCCGCGGCAACCCCACCTCCGAGACACCCCCCCCCGCGGCAGCCCCCCCTGTGCGGACACCAACCGGGGCATCCTGTATGCCCCCGCGGCACCAGCCACGCTCGCGGTTCCTCCCGCGGCAGCCCCCCGTCCGCGGTTTCCCCCGCGGCAGCAAAAAAAAACCGCCGCGGGTTTTCCCCGCGGCATGGCCCCCCGCGGTTCTCCCCGCGGCAGCCCCCCTGCTCCGGCCGCGGGTCCCCCGGGGCACCCCGCGCGCAGGCCCCGCCCCCCTGAAGCAGCCAGTCCCTGCCCTGGGGTCGGGTGGGAGCCGCACCCCATAGAGGGGACAGGCCCCGCCCCATTCCCCGCCCCCATGTCTCTCCCCAGGGGGGCGGCGCTCAGACTGGA
>JAVMKO010000059.1:56187-71187 GCA_032164245.1 Sternotherus odoratus
GTCAGAGGGGACGTAGGGGTCAGGAAGAGGTGGAGACACACACAAGCGGGGGGGGTCAGACAGTCGAGGGGGTGGGGTCGAGTTTGCCCCCAGCCCCCCTGCCCCACCCCCTTCCTACCTCCACTGCCCCCACCCCACTTCCCCCCCACCCCATCCTCTCCCGGCCCCACTGCCCCAACCCCACCACTTCCTCCCATCCCCCACCCCCATAGCCCCACCCCCACCCCTCGCCATTCCTTGCCCCCCTGTGCTGGGCGGACCCCCCCCGAGTCCCCCCCCCGGTACCTTGACGGGGTAATAATCAGTCAGATGCTGCCAGACCCGCCAGCGCCGCGTCCAGTCTGAGCGCCGCCCCCCTGGGGAGAGACATGGGGGCGGGGAATGGGGCGGGGCCTGTCCCCTCTATGGGGCAGGGCCTGTCCCCTCTATGGGGCGCGGCTCCCACCCGACCCCAGGGCAGGGACTGGCTGCTTCAGGGGGGCGGGGCCTGCCGCGCGGGGTGCCCCGGGGGACCCGCGGCCGGAGCAGGGGGGCTGCCGCGGGGAGAACCGCGGGGGGGGCATGCCGCGGGGAAAACCCGCGGCGGTTTTTTTTGCTGCCGCGGGGGAAACCGCGGACGGGGGGGCTGCCGCGGGAGGAACCGCGAGCGTGGCTGGTGCGCGGGGGGCATACAGGATGCCCCGGTTGGTGTCCGCACAGAGGGGGCTGCCGCGGGGGGGTGTCCCGGAGGTGGGGTTGCCGCTGGGGGGACCGCAGGCGGTGGGGCTGCCGCGGGGGCGCTCCCTTGGGGCAGGAGCTGCAGTGGGTGGGACTCCCGCGGGTGGGGGTGGCGGCGCCGGAGGAGGGGCTCCCCGGTCGGAGGGGAGCAAGGTGGAAATGTCACCTGGGGCAGGAAGTATCTTTGTGCCGGGGGGCACGGAAATGGGGCAGGGGCCTGTCCCCGCTAGGGGGCGCCGGCTCCCCCCAGCCCCAGGCGGGAACGGGGGGATTGGGGTGGGGGCGCAGGGACCCTCACCTCTCTCTGGGGTGTCCCGGTCGATCACCCACCAGACGAAGTACAGCGCCCAGACGGCCCAGAGGCGGGTGAAGAGGAGGTAGAGGAGCAGCGAGGTGAAGAAGGGACCTATGGGTGGAGAACAGATCTAAGGGCCGGCCCCACACTGGGGGGGGGTGCAAGGAGGAGATGGTGGCAGAAATGGGTCCAGCACACAGCGACTGCCCCCTAGGAAGCCAGACCGGGCTCCGGGTGAAGGGCCCCTTCTCCGTACACAGCCTGTTTCCAAGGTTTCCATTTTGGGGGCCAGGGAGCCAGACAATCCTGTCTACACTTCACTGCGTGTGCCCAGCTAGATCCAGAGTGAAACCCGCTCTCCACCCCCTCCTCTGTCTCTGGGGCAGAAGGTGTCACCTCCTCCCTCCCCGCACCTGGGCTCAGGTCACAGCCCCAGGTATCGGCCAGACGGAGGGGGAGTCTCCCATCCCCACACAATATTCACAGGAACCTTTAAGACCATTCCCACCCCGACACACAATCCCCGTGCAACGTATTCGCAAAGGAGCCGGAGAAAGGGGTGTGACGAAGTGGGAGTACTGGGTGTGCGTGCCTCGGTTTCCCCTATGCATTTCTTAAAAAATAAGGGCTGACACTGGCAGCAAGGAGGCAACGCCCTCCCCTCTCCAGGTGTGCACCCCTGATGCTGTAACCTGACCCCAGGTGGGGGAGAGAGGTCAGGTGATGCCTCCTAGCCTGGAAAGGGACAAAGGGGAGCAGGGAGTGGCTAGGGGGGGTTTTGAGTGAGTCTGGGTCTAGCTGGGAAAGGGGAGAGAAGCCAACTCGCTCTCTGGCCCCAAGATGGATCCAGCTGAAGGCTCACGCTCACTGTATGGTCTGTGATTAGAAGTCATCGAATAAACCTGGGGAGAAGCAGGAGCCCAGAATCTGGGTCTCACCTCCTGGCACACCCCAGAAAGGCCTGACTGAGGGGCTCTGTTTGGACTGAGAAGCTGTGAGTTGGATGGTTCCTGACATCTCAAATAAACCGTCTATTCTGCTGGCTGGCTGAGAGTCACGTCTGACTGTGGATTTGGGGTGCAGAACCCATGGGCTCCCCCAGGACCCCGCCCAGGCGGGCTTGCTGGGGGAAGCACACGGAGGGGCAGAAGGTGCTGAATGCTCCGAGGTCAGACCCAGGAAGGTGGAAGTGGGGACCCCTGAAGCTCCTGGCCTGGGACACAGGCTGTGTATGGAGAAGGGGCCCTCCACCCGGAGTCCGGTCTGGCTTTCTAGGGAGCGGTTCAGACCATCGCCCGGGCGCTCCGGGACAGGGGTGAACCGTGAGGGGCCAAACACTGCAGATGATACAAAACTACTCCAGACCGTCAATTCTCAGGCCGAGGGAGCCACAAAAGGATCCCACAGAACTGGGGGACGGGGCGGATGAAATTCAATGTTCATAAATGCAAAGCGGTGCACGCGGGAATCACCACCCCCAACCTGAGCTGTGACCACACCAGAGAGCGATCCGGGGGTGGAAAACTCAACGTGCAGTCAAAAAAGCCAACAGAGAGTTGGGAATCATTCAGAAAGGGAGAGCGAAAGGCCAGAAAATATCCCATTGCCAGTGTAGAAATCCCTGGTTATCCTTTGCCACAACACAAGGAAATTAACGGGCAGCAGGTTTCTTACAAACAAGAGGAAGTGCTTTGTTAACCTGTGGAACTCCTTGCCGGGGGATGTTGTAAAAGTCTATCTGGCAGCATCTGCTTCCCTCACCACACAGACATGGGCAGCCCCCCCCCCCCTCCATGGTTTGCATTGTCTGCTATGATGATCCCTGCCAGGAGGAGGAAAAAGCCCCCCATGGCAGGAAGCCCCCTCCCCCCGCCCCCCTCAGCCTCACTTACCGAAGAAGAGGAAGGTCATAACCCACTGAAACACGCACAGCAGCTCAAGGTGCTTCTTCAGGGCGCCCGCCATCGTGCAGGGGGGACCCCGGCTCCACGGAGCCCCCGGCCGGGAGGAGAGAACAGAGCCCAGGCCCGGCCGGCCACCTCCTCACCCAGGGACCCCTCGGCCGGCCCTGAAATGCAGCCATTGGTAGGGGAGCTGGTGATATGGGGATCCTCCCCCGGCGCGGAGACGCGCCCACCTCTGGGGGGACCCGGGGACCCCTCGCCCGGCGCTGAGATGCGCCCACCTCTGGGGCAGGGCGGCGGGGGACCCGGGGACCCCTCGCCCGGCGCTGAGATGCGCCCACCTCTGGGGGGATCCGGGGACCCCTCGCCCGGCGCTGAGATGCACCCACCTCTGGGGGGACCCGGGGACCCCTCGCCCGGCGCTGAGATGCGCCCACCTCTGGGGGTACCCGGGGACCCCTCGCCCGGCGCTGAGATGCACCCACCTCTGGGGGGACCCGGGGACCCCTCGCCCGGCGCTGAGATGCGCCCACCTCTGGGGGGACCCGGGGACCCCTCGCCCGGCGCTGAGATGCACCCACCTCTGGGGGGACCCGGGGACCCCTCGCCCGGCGCTGAGATGCGCCCACCTCTGGGGGGACCCGGGGACCCCTCGCCCGGCGCTGAGATGCACCCACCTCTGGGGTGACCCGGGGACCCCTCGCCGGCGCTGAGATGCGCCCACCTCTGGGGCGGGGCGGCTGGTTACAGGGCCCCTCACCCCCAATGCGTGAGGACACGTGAGCCCCGGGGGAAGGGGGGAGAAAGGAGACAGACATGGGGAGATGGGGGGTGGATAGGGGAGCCGACCAAGCTTTGCGGAAGCGGTGGGGGGGGGATGGAGGAGTAGGACCCAGGAGTTCTGGCTCCCACAACACCCGGGGGAGGGGAGGAACGGACAGCCCCCCCCCATTCACCCTGCCCCTGCCCTCCCGGCTCCCACCCCGCCCGCCCCCCCCCAGCAGCGGTGGGTTCTCACCACCAGCTCCAAACCCCGGGACCTGCTCCCCACGCCGGATCCACGTCCCGCTCACGCCGACGCACTTTGGCCCTGGGAGCGACCTGAGACTCCGGCGGGGCAGGAGATAAGCTGGGGTGGGGGGCAGGGAGAGACTCTCCGCCCGGGCCTGGCACGGACCGGACTCCTGGGTTCTCTCCCCGGCTCTGGGAGGGGAGTGGGGGCTGGTGGGTGAGAGCAGGGGGGGCTGGGAGCCAGGACTCCTGGGTTCTCTCCCCGGCTCTGGGAGAGGAGTGGGGGCTGGTGGGTGAGAGCAGGGGGGGGCTGGGAGCCCAGACTCCTGGGTTCTCTCCCCGGCTCTGGGAGAGGAGTGGGGGGGCTGGGAGCCAGGACTCCTGGGTTCTCTCCCCAGCTCTGGGAGGGGAATGGGGGCTGGTGCGTTAGAGCAGGGGGGACCGGGAGCCAGGACTCCTGGGTTCTCTCCCCGGCTCTGGAGAGGAGTGGGGGGCTGATGGGTTAGAAGGGGTGGGGCCAGGACTCCTGGGTTCTCTCCCCGGCTCTGCTAGATTTAGGCACTTCCCTTCCCTGTCTGTGCCTCAGTTTCCTCCGTGTGTAACGAGCGGCTGCTTTCCCTCAGCCCATAGGGACCCCTCCTTGCTCGGCCCTGCTCCGAGACCCAGACCTGGGTGGGGGATGATCGGGGCAGAGTCCAGGATCCCCTGCACCCCCCTACAGAGCCCCACCCCACCTCTGTCCCCTTCCCCCCACCCAGTCACTGGATGAAGAACCCCTAACCAGCAGGGGGGGGGGGGTAGTTGGGATATTTAGTCCAGCAGTTGGTGTTTCCGGCCTCAGCCACCAGGAGGCGCTCGTCCCCCTGCCAAGCAGCCGGGACGCCAGGGTAGAGGGGCCCCTCGGCGGAGGATTTCCATGGAGGTCCCACAGAGCCCGGCCTGGCCTTTCCTCCTTCCCACAGCCCCTGAGCCGGCGGCGGGTTTAACACAAGCCACAGGAAGTGGGGGTTGGCCACACCGTTAACCTGTGGACTCCCTGCCACAGGACGGCGCGAGGGACGAAGGGAGGTGAAACACCCCCGCGATCAGGTCGGTTGAGAGCTGCCGGCCAAGACGGGACACGACCCCGCGGGCTGGGAGTCCCTACGCCGGGACAAGACACCCGGGGGATCTCCCCCTTACCCCGTTCTCTAGACTCCCCCTGGAGCCGCGGGACCAGCCGGCCTCGGACACGGGACAAGACAGACCTTGGGCCGGTATGGAAGAGATGTAAAGCAGGAAGAACATAGGGGGCTAGAAGAGAACCCAGGAGTCCTGGCTCCCAGCGCCCCCCCCCCCCCCCACACACACACACACACACACACACACTCCCAGAGTCAGGGAGAGAACCCAGGAGTCCGGGGTGAAGGGCCAGCCCCTGGCCCTGAGGAGCTCAAAGGCAACAGGGGTGGATGGGCCCCGGGCCCCTCTAACCAGCCGGCCCCAGGGCAGGAACCGGTTAAACATTGATCCTTCTGCAAACGCAGCCGGGCCTGGGCAAAGGGCACCGGCAGACAGGGCAGGTATTGAGAAACCGAGGCAGCAGGGCAGGGGGGCTGGGAGCCAGGACGCCTGGGTTCTCTCCCCGGCTCTGGGAGGGGAGTGGGGGCTGGTGGTTAGAGCAGGGGGGGGGCTGGGAGCCAGGACGCCTGGGTTCTCTCCCCAGCTCTGGGAGGAGAGTGGGGGCTGGTGGGTGAGAGCAGGGGGGGCTGGGAGCCAGGACTCCTGGGTTCTCTCCCCCGCACTGTCCCAGAGCTGCTGCATGACCCAAGGCACAGTGGGGGCCGCGCTCCCCTCCCGACACAAACCCCAGCAGCCCATCACCCCCTGCCCCACTGCCGCCCCCCAACTCCCCCCACACAGCACGCCAGCCGATTGCACAGGAAGGTTGTTTATTGCACGTCCCATGGGGCTGGAGTTACAGTCTGGCCCAAACCCACTTCAAACAGTAACCGGGGGGGGGGGGGGGGGCTGCCCAGACAGCCCTGGGACCCACGGCTGCCCTATTGCAGCAAGGCCAATCCAGGGGGCGGGGGGGGGGGAGAAAGGCAGGGGTCTGTAGGAGCAAGGGCCATCTCCGCCCCATGGCACTCCTCCACCCGACTCACAGTGGGGCCGGCTCGCAGTGCCCCCCCCCAGGCCCTAGCCAGCCCCACACCCCTGCTGGGGGGGCAGGGAGCGGCAGAACCTACCCCCGGGAGTTGTCCCCATTAAATCAGGACCCAAAACGCCAGAGGCCCCCCCCCCAATAAGTGCCCCCCAGCACAGCACCCCCCCCCCATCCGAGTCCCGGCGCTGCGGCTGGCTCTGGGGGGGCCACGCCCCTAGATGAGGTTCAGGTGCCGCTCCGGGGGGACCCCGTACTGGGTCTTGTGTTCCTCGAAGAGCCGGGTGAGTCGCTCCAGGTAGACGGCGTGGAGCCGGTCGACGGCCTCGCGGGAGGGGCAGGGCGTCCGCGGCACCGGGATGGGGGCCCCCACTAGGGGAGGAGACGGGGTGAGCGGCAGATTAACCCCCCGCCCCGGCCTCCACCCCGCCCCAGAGACACGCCTGGCGCCAGATGGGGCAACAGCCCCGATCCCCCGGGGGGTGGGGGGGACTGGGTCAGAGAACAGCTGGAGACACCCACCAGCCCCCACTCCCCTCCCAGAGCCGGGGAGAGAACCCAGGAGTCCGGGCTCCCAGCCCCCGCTGCTCTGACCCACCAGCCCCCACTCCCCTCCCAGAGCCGGGGAGAGAACCCAGGAGTCCGGGCTCCCAGCCCCCGCTGCTCTGACCCACCAGCCCCCACTCCCCTCCCAGAGCCGGGGAGAGAACCCAGGAGTCCTGGCTCCCAGCCCCCCCGCTCTGACCCCCCAACCCCCACTCCCCTCCCGGAGCCGGGGAGAGAACCCAGGAGTCCTGGCTCCCAGCCCCCCCTGCTCTAACCCCCCAGCCCCCACTCCCCTCCCAGAGCTGGGGAGAGAACCCAGGAGTCCTGGCTCCCAGCCCCCCCTGCTCTGACCCACCAGCCCCCACTCCCCTCCCAGAGCCGGGGAGAGAACCCAGGAGTCCTGGCTCCCAGCTCCCCCTGCTCTGACCCACCAGCCCCCACTCCCCTCCCAGAGCCGGGGAGAGAACCCAGGAGTCCTGGCTCCCAGCTCCCCCGCTCTGACCCCCCAGCCCCCACTCCCCTCCCAGAGCCGGGGAGAGAACCCAGGAGTCCTGGCTCCCAGCCCCCCCTGCTCCGACCCACCAGCCCCCACTCCCCTCCGAGAGCTGGGGAGAGAACCCAGGAGTCCTGGCTCCCAGCCCCCCCTGCTCTAACCCAGCCACCCCCACTCCCCTCCCAGAGCCAGGGAGAGAACCCAGGAGTCCTGGGCCCCAGCCCCCCCTGCTCCAACCACTAGACCCCACTCCCCTCCCAGAGCCGGGGAGAGAACCCAGGAGTCCTGGCTCCCAGACCCCCCTGCTCCAACCCACCAGCCCCCACTCCCCTCCCAGAGCCGGGGAGAGAACCCAGGAGTCCCGGCTCCCAGCCCCCCCTGCTCTAACCCACCAGCCCACACTCCCCTCCCAGAGCCGGGGAGAGAACCCAGGAGTCCTGGCTCCCAGCCCCCTCCCTGCTCTGACCCACCAGCCCCCACTCCCCTCCCAGAGCCGGGGAGAGAACCCAGGAGTCCTGGCTCCCAGCCCCCCCTACTCTAACCCATCAGCCCCCCACTCCCCTCCCAGAGCCGGGGAGAGAACCCAGGAGTCCTGGCTCCCAGCCCCCTCCCTGCTCTGACCCACCAGACCCCACTCCCCTCCCAGAGCCGGGGAGAGAACCTAGGAGTCCTGGCTCCCAGCCCCCCCTGCTCTGACCCACCAGCCCCCCACACCCCTCCCAGAGCCGGGGAGAGAACCCAGGAGTCCCGGCTCCCAGCCCCCCAACTAGACCCCCCCCTCCCCTCCCCGGGCAGAGAACCCAGGCGTCCGGCCCCCGGGGGCTCACCCACGGTGTGGATGGGGCGGCGGAAGGGCAGCAGGCCGAAGCTGTACTGGAAGACCCCGCGGGCGTGGAAGAGGGGCAGCGCCAGCCCCATGGCCTTCTGCAGCCGCTCCTGCACCGAGCGCACCAGCGACCCCCGGGGGTTGGGCACCTGGTGGAAGAGCTCGTTCTCCCCGAAGGAGAAGACGGGCACCAGGGCCGCGCTGCGGGGAGAGGGGGGGGGCTCAGGGGGGCACCGCCTGCTGCTCCCCCAGGACGCCTCCCCCAGGCGCCCCATCTGCAAAAGGTACCCCTCCCTGGAGACACTGCCCCCCATCTGTGCCCCTCCCGACACCCCCCTCCAATGCACCCCACTCCTCCAGACACTGCCCCCATCTGTCCCCCTGACACCCCCCTCCAATGCACCCCACTCCTCCAGACACTGCCCCCATCTGTGCCCCTGACACCCCCCTCCAATGCACCCCGCTCCTCGACACTGCCCCCCATCTGTGCCCCTCCCGACACCCCCTCCAATGCACCCCGCTCCTCAACACTGGCCCCCATCTGTCCCCCTGACACCCCCCTCCAATGCACCCCACTCCTCCAGACACTGCCCCCATCTGTCCCCCTGACACTCCCCTCCAATGCACCCCGCTCCTCCAGACACTGCCCCCATCTGTGCCCCTCCCGACACCCCCCTCCAATGCACCCCACTCCTCCAGACACTGCCCCCATCTGTCCCCCTGACACTCCCCTCCAATGCACCCCGCTCCTCCAGACACTGCCCCCATCTGTGCCCCTCCCGACACCCCCTCCAATGCACCCCACTCCTCCAGACACTGCCCCCATCTGTCCCCCTGACACTCCCCTCCAATGCACCCCACTCCTCCAGACACTGCCCCCATCTGTGCCCCTCCCGACACCCCCCTCCAATGCACCCCACTCCTCCAGACACTGCCCCCATCTGTGCCCCTCCCGACACCCCCTCCAATGCACCCCACTCCTCCAGACACTGCCCCCCAAACTGTGCCCCTCCCGACACCCCCTCCAATGCACCCCACTCCTCCAGACACTGCCCCCATCTGTGCCCCTCCCGACACCCCCCTCCAATGCACCCCACTCCTCCAGACACTGCCCCCATCTGTCCCCCTGACACCCCCCTCCAATGCACCCCACTCCTCCAGACACTGCCCCCATCTGTGCCCCTGACACCCCCCTCCAATGCACCCCGCTCCTCGACACTGCCCCCCATCTGTGCCCCTCCCGACACCCCCTCCAATGCACCCCACTCCTCCCGACACTGCCCCCATCTGTCCCCCTGACACTCCCCTCCAATGCACCCCGCTCCTCGACACTGCCCCCCATCTGTGCCCCTCCCGACACCCCCTCCAATGCACCCCACTCCTCCAGACACTGCCCCCAAAACTGTGCCCCTCCCGACACCCCCCTCCAATGCACCCCGCTCCTCAACACTGGCCCCCATCTGTGCCCCTCCCGACACCCCCCTCCAATGCACCCCACTCCTCCAGACACTGCCCCCATCTGTGCCCCTCCTGACACCCCCCTCCAATGCACCCCACTCCTCCAGACACTGCCCCCATCTGTGCCCCTCCCGACACCCCCCTCCAATGCACCCCACTCCTCCAGACACTGCCCCCATCTGTCCCCCTGACACTCCCCTCCAATGCACCCCGCTCCTCGACACTGCCCCCCATCTGTGCCCCTCCCGACACCCCCTCCAATGCACCCCACTCCTCCAGACACTGCCCCCATCTGTGCCCCTCCTGACACCCCCCTCCAATGCACCCCACTCCTCCAGACACTGCCCCCATCTGTCCCCCTGACACTCCCCTCCAATGCACCCCACTCCTCCAGACACTGCCCCCATCTGTGCCCCTCCCGACACCCCCCTCCAATGCACCCCACTCCTCCAGACACTGCCCCCCAAACTGTGACCCTCCCGACACCCCCTCCAATGCACCCCACTCCTCCAGACACTGCCCCCATCTGTGCCCCTCCCGACACCCCCCTCCAATGCACCCCACTCCTCCAGACACTGCCCCCATCTGTCCCCCTGACACCCCCCTCCAATGCACCCCACTCCTCCAGACACTGCCCCCATCTGTGCCCCTGACACCCCCCTCCAATGCACCCCGCTCCTCGACACTGCCCCCCATCTGTGCCCCTCCCGACACCCCCTCCAATGCACCCCACTCCTCCAGACACTGCCCCCATCTGTCCCCCTGACACTCCCCTCCAATGCACCCCGCTCCTCGACATTGCCCCCATCTGTCACCCTCCCGACACCCCCTCCAATGCACCCCACTCCTCCAGACACTGCCCCCCAAACTGTGCCCCTCCCGACACCCCCTCCAATGCACCCCACTCCTCCAGACACTGCCCCCCAAACTGTGCCCTTCCCGACACCCCCTCCAATGCACCCCTCTTCCAGCCATTGCCCCCCAAATCTGTGCCCCTCCCGACACCCCCTCCAATGCACCCCACCCCTCCAGACACTGCCCCCATCTGTGCCCCTCCCGACACCCCCCTCCAATGCACCCCACTCCTCCAGACACTGCCCCCCAAACTGTGCCCCTCCCGACACCCCCCTCCAATGCACCCCTCTTCCAGCCATTGCCCCCCAAATCTGTGCCCCTCCCAACACCCTCCCTCCAATGCACCCCTCTTCCAGCCATTGCCCCCCAAATCTGTGCCCCTCCCAACACCCTCCCTCCAATGCACCCCACTCCTCCAATCACCTCCCCCCAGCTCAGCCCCCCCAGCTCACTCACCCATGCTCCAGGGCTGACTTGACGAACCCCTTGCGGTTAAGGATCTGGAGGGTCAGGGCCCCGGGCCGGGCCTCCAGCGACTCCGGGGGGCCCCCCACGGCGATCACGGCCACCTGCCCCCCGCCCTCCTGGCTCAGCAGGTAGGAGACGCTGGCCTTGTCCGAGGAGACCAGACCTGGAGCGAGAGAACCGGACAATCACCGTCCGCTGCCTGGGAGAGAACCCAGGAGTCCTGGCTGTCCAGACCCCCCGATCTAACCCCCCAACCCCCACTCCCAGAGCCGGGGAGAGAACCCTGGCATCCGGGCTCCCTGACCACACACACACACCCCCCCCGCTCTGACCCACCAGCCCCCACTCCCAGAGCCGGGGAGAGAACCCAGGAGTCCTGGCTGTCCAGACCCCCCGATCTAACCCCCCAACCCCCACTCCCAGAGCCGGGGAGAGAACCCCGGCATCCGGGCTCCCTGCCCCCCCCCCCCGCTCTGACCCACCAGCCCCCACTCCAAGAGCCGGGGAGAGAACCCCGGCATCCGGGCTCCCTGCCCCCCTGCTCTGACCCACCAGCCTCCACTCCCGTCCCAGAGACAGGGAGAGAACCCAGGAGTCCTGGCTGTCCAGACTCCCTGATCTAACCCCCCCAACCCCCACTCCCAGAGCCGGGCAGAGAACCCTGGCATCCGGGCTCCCTGCCCCCCCCCCCACCCCCCCCCCGCTCTGACCCACCAGCCTCCACTCCCGTCCCAGAGACAGGGAGAGAACCCAGGAGTCCTGGCTCCCAGCTCCCCCGCGCTAACCCACCAGCTCCCACTCCCCTCCCAGAGCCAGACAGAGAACCCAGGAGTCCTGGCTCCCACCCCCCTCACCTCTGACCCCCCAACCCCCGCCAGGCAGAGAACCCCGGCGTCCGGGCCCCGCTCTCACCCCCGCTCATGATGTAGTCGCGGAAGAGGGGCAGGCGGAACCAGAAGGGCAGCATGAGGAGGTGGGGGGTGAGCCCCGGGAACAGCGCCCCGAACCCGGTGGCCTCGGTGCAGAAGTTCCCGAAGGCGCCGGCCACCAGCACCCCGTGGGGGTGGAACCCGAAGAGGTAATTGCGGGAGGGGTCCAGGGGCGCCGTCTTCACCAGCTGCCGAGAGAGGGGAGGGCTGAGGGGGGGGACCCCCAGGAAGAAGCAGCCCCGTCTCCCTGGGGGGCAGCCCCCCAACCAAGGACCACCCCGGGGGAGACCCGATATTGGGGGCAGCTCCACCACCCAAAGGCCACTGGGGGATACCATATGGGGGGCAGCCCCCGCCACCCAAGGGCAAACCAGGGGGAGATGAGATATGGGGCCCAGGGGCCCCGCCCCGCTCCGAGTGGCAAACCGGCGGAGCCGCGCTATGGGGTCCAGCGCCGCTCCCCCCCCCCCGGGTCAGGGTCAGCCAAAGGGAGCCGCGCTATGGGGCCCAGCCCCCCCGGGTCAGGGCCAGCCGGGGGGGGGGGAGCCGCACCATGGGGCCCAGCCCTCCCGGGTCAGGGCCAGCCGGGGGGGGGGGGGAGCCGCACTATGGGGCCCAGCCCCCCCGGGTCAGGGCCAGCCGGGGGGGGGGGGGGAGCCGCACTATGGGGCCCAGCCCCCCCGGGACAGGGCCAGCCGGGGGAGGGGGGGGAGCCGCGCTCTGGGGCCCAGCCCCCCCGGGTCAGGGCCAGCCGGGGGGCAGGCGGGGGTCTCACCGTGATGGGGAAGTAGTCTCGGAAGTGTCTCCAGACGGGCCAGTTGCGGACCCAGGGCGAGCGGCGCCCCCCGCGGGACGGGGTCTCCCGGTCCAGGTACAGCCAGGCCCCATAGAGCAGGGCCGGCAGCCAGAGGTCCCCCAGTAGGGCCAGTAGGAACAGGGCCAGGCAGCACTGGGCTGGGGGGGGGAGGGGGAGGGGAGTTAGGGGCTGACCCCCCAATGCACCCCCAACTCGGGGCTGACCCCCCCCATACAACCCCCTTGGACCCACCCCTATGGCCCCCAATGTAGCAGCCCCACTGCCCCCCCAATGCTCCCCCACCACAGGGCTAACCCCCCCCCATGCAACCCCCTTGGACCCACCCCCATTGCCCCCAAAGCACCAACCCCATAAACCCCCCAACAGGGACCCCTCCCCCCCCCACTCTGGCTGCAGCCCCAGGGACCCCTCCCCCCCACCAGGTGGGGGGCGCTTTGCAACGGGCGGGGGGGTCATATCTCAGCCCCCCCCGCATGTGTCCGTCCCCCCCCCAGCAGGGACCCTGCTTGGGACACACCCCACAGCGAGGAGTGGGGGGGGGAGGGGAGACACCCCCCCAATCAGTATGTGGGGGGGAGGCTCAATGAGTCCCCCCCATACCCGAATCACTAGACTGCGGGGGGGGGGGGCTCCACCCCCGCCCGAGAAGGGACCCAGGCGTCCGGGAAGGGCAGGGAGGGGAGCGGAGGTTTGGGGGGGGACCCTGCAGAGCCTCCCCTAGAAGGACCCCCCCGAGCATCCCCCCCCGGCCCCCCCGCGCCCCTCACCCAGCGCCAGGAAGGAGAAGACCCATTGCAGGACCGCGGCGGTCTGCAGCCGGCGCCGGAGCGGGAGGCGCAGCGGGGCGAAGCGGATCGGCATGGCCGGGCCGGACCGGACCGGACCGGGAGCGGCGGCGGCGGCGGGGGGGTGGGAGCGCCGGGGCAGCCTGGGGCATTTAAACCATTGCACCGGCCACGCCCCCTGAACTGACCCCGCCCCTCCCAGCGCCGGCCACGCCCCCTGAAGTGACCACGCCCCCTCCCCGCGCCGGCCACGCCCCCTGAAGTGACCACGCCCCCTCCCCGCGCCGGCCACGCCCCCTGAACTGACCCCGCCCCTCCCAGCGCCGGCCACGCACCCTGAAGTGACCACGCCCCTCCCCGCGTCGGCCACGCCCACTGAATTGACCATGCCCCTCCCAGCGTCGGCCACGCCTCCTGAAGTGACCCCGTCCCGCCCAGCGCCGGCCACGCCCCCTGAAGTGACCCCGCCCCTCCCGGCGCCGGCCACGCCCCCTGAAGTGACCCCGCCCCTCCCGGCGCCGGCCACGCCCCCTGAAGTGACCCCCGCCCCTCCCGGCGCCGGCCACGCCCACCGAAGTGACCATGCCCCTCCCAGCGCCGGCCACGCCCCCTGAAGTGACCATGCCCCTCCCAGCGTCGGCCACAGCTCCTGAAGTGACCACGCCCCTCCCGGCGCCGGGCACGCCCACTGAACTGACCCCGCCCCTCCCGGCGCC
The DNA here is from genome assembly GCA_032164245.1 of Sternotherus odoratus. Lineage (NCBI taxonomy): Eukaryota > Metazoa > Chordata > Testudines > Kinosternidae > Sternotherus > Sternotherus odoratus. The sequence continues at coordinate 70,154 of JAVMKO010000059.1, forward strand.
GGCCACGCCTCCTGAAGTGACCACGCCCCCCCCCGCCCTTCTCCGACACCAACCCCTGCACCGACCCCTTCCCCAGCGCACAGAACCCGGACCCGCCGCCTGAACTGACCCCGCCCCTCCCGGCGCCGGCCACGCCCCCTGAACGGACCACGCCCCCTGAATTGACACCGCCCCCTCCCCGCTCCGACCACGCCCTTCAACCGACCCCGCCCCTTCTCCTCTCCGACCCGCCCCCTGCACCAACCCCCTTCCCCTCTGCACTGATCCCGCCCCCTCCCTGCACCGGCACCGCCCCCTGAAGTGACCCCGCCCCCTGAAATGACCCTACCCCTAAAGTGCCCCTCCCTGTGCCCTTTGTATGTGTGAGTGTGCGTCTGAGTGTGAATGTGTTAGTGTGTGTGAGTGTGCATCTGAGTGTGAATGTGTGTGTGTGTGTGTCTGAGTGTGAATGTGTTAGTGTGTGTCCATGTGTGTGTGTGAATGTGTTAGTGTGTGTCCATGTGTGTGAGTGTGAATGTGTTAGTGTGTGTGAGTGTGAGTGTGAATGTTAGTGTCTGTCTGTGTGTGTGAGTTTGAATGTGTTAGTGTGTGTGCATGTGTGTGTCTGAGTGTGAATGTGTTAGTGTGTGTGTGCGTGTCTGAGTGTGAATGTGTTAGTGTGTGTGTGTGTGAATGTGTTAGTGTGTGTCCATGTGTGTGAGTGTGAATGTGTTAGTGTGTGAGAGTGTGAGTGTGAATGTTAGTGTGTATCTGTGTGTGTGAGTTTGAATGTGTTAGTGTGTGTGCATGTGTGTGTCTGAGTGTGAATGTGTTAGTGTGTGTGTGCGTGTCTGAGTGTGAATGTGTTAGTGTGTGTGTGTGAGTGTGAATGTGTTAGTGTGTGTGAGTGTGAGTGTGAATGTTAGTGTGTGTCTGTGTGTGTGAGTTTGAATGTGTTAGTGTGTGTGCATGTGTGTGTCTGAGTGTGAATGTGTTAGTGTGTGTGTGCGTGTCTGAGTGTGAATGTGTTAGTGTGTGTGTGTGTGTGAATGTGT
>JAVMKO010000059.1:76187-91187 GCA_032164245.1 Sternotherus odoratus
CCTGGGCAGCCGCTGCAAAGACCCCCAGAGACACAATCCATCACCGCGGCCGGCCCCGGGGTCCCCCCACAGCCAGCGGGGAAAAAACCTCCCCCACCCTCCCCCAGAGACACAATCCATCACCGCGGCCGGCCCCGGGGTCCCCCTACAGCCAGGGGGGAACAAACCTCCCCCAGAGACACAATCCATCACCGCGGCCGGCCCCGGGGTCCCCCCACAGCCAGTGGGGAACAAACCTCCCCCATCCTCCTCCAGAGACACAATCCGTCACCGCGGCCGGCCCCAGGGCCCCCCGCAGCCAGTGGGGTGCAGAGGGGACCCCCCGACCAGGGCAATAGTGAGGACAGGATTTATTAGTAGTTGTTTGAATCCTGGCCCTGCCTGGAAACGGCCATTGGGCACCCACCGTGATCCTAGTCAGCGCTGTGATCTTGGGGAACCCGGGCGCCGTACCCAGCCTGTCTGCCCCACGAAGGACACCCCCAGACACACCCCAGTCTCTGCTTGAACCGAAACCCATGGGAGGAAAGACTTGCAGAGAGCAGTGAAGGGCGCTGGGAGACTCACCTCCACCCGCCCGACAAGGGGGACAGGATTAAGGCATCTCCGTTCGCATAAGGAACGGAGACCCGCACTGAACTCTGGGACCAGAAAAGCCGGGACACCCTGCATCCTGGGGGATCCCTGCTCCAGATGTTAATGAACCTACATCTGCACACGCCCAGCTCAGCAATGATCAGACTAATTCTAGTAACGAATCCTTGATGGATATCCCAAATCCTGCAGCAACCTGGTGACATTGAGCTCCCTGGAAGAAAACCCCACCCACAGCCAAGTGATCAGCTCCTATTGTCTAAAGAAAACCCCGGAGTGACCAGTGTACCCCGAAACAAATCTCTTGTTCTCCCTTGAACCTTTGTATTGTCTCTACAAACCCCCAACCTGGGCCCCAGTCAGGGGCCTGATGTTTAGACCCAAACTCTGCATCTGTTCCCCTGAGATCCATGGTCTCCTGACTGATCGGGTGGGGGTCCTGCCGGTCTCCAGCACTAAGACCCTGTGACGAAGTGGGAGTACTGTGTGTGTGTGTGCCTCAGTTTCCCCTATGCATTTCTTAAGTGTCTATGTGGAGGGAAAGGAATGTGTAGCTGATGCAAAGCAAAGCCACTGCGGGTGTTAATGGGTGACGCTGTAATATGACCCCAGGTGTTGGAGGGAGGTCAGGTGATACCTCAAGCCTGGGAAAGGGACAAAGGAGAGCAGGGAGGGGCTAGAGGGGGTTGAGTCAGTCTGGGTCTAGCTGGGAAGGGGGAGAGAAGCCAACTCGCTCTCTGGCCCAAAATGTATCCAGCTGAGGGCTCACGCTCTTTCGCTGCATGGTCTGTGTTGGACCAGATGAAAGTCATCGAATAAACCTGGGGAGGAAGCAGGAGCCCAGAATCTGGGTCTCACCTCCTGGCACACCCCAGAAAGGCCTGACTGAGGGACCCTGTTTGGACTGAGAAGCTGTGAGTTGGATGGTTCCTGACATCTCAAATAAACCATCTATTCTGCTGGCTGGCTGAGAGTCACGTCTGACTGTGGATTTGGGGTGCAGAACCCACGGGCTCCCCCAGGACCCCGCCCAGGCGGGCTTGCTGGGGGAAGCACACGGAGGGGCAGAAGGTGCTGAATGCTCCGAGGTCAGACCCAGGAAGGTGGAAGTGGGGACCCCTGAAGCTCCTGGCCTGGGAAACAGGCTGTGTACGGAGAAGGGGCCCTTCACCCGGAGTCCGGTCTGGCTTCCTAGGGAGCGGTTCCAGACCATCGCCCGGGCGCTCCGTGACAGGCCCCTGGGGAAGCCGGGAGGCCGGGGCAGACGGGCCCCTGGGGAAGCCGGGAGGCCGGGGCAGATGGGCCCCTGGGGAAACCGGGAGGCCGGGGCAGACGGGTCCCTGGGGAAGCCGGGAGGCCGGGGGAGACGGACCCCTGGGGAAGCCGGGAGGCCGGGGCAGACGGGCCCCTGGGGAAGCCGGGAGGCCGGGGCAGACGGGCCCCTGGGGAAGCCGGGAGGCCGGGGGAGACGGGCCCCTGGGGAAGCCGGGAGGCCGGGGGAGACGGGCCCCTGGGGAAGCCGGGAGGCCGGGGCAGAGGGGCCCCTGGGGAAGCCGGGAGGCTGGGGCAGAGGGGCCCCTGGGGAAGCCGGGAGGCCGGGGCAGATGGGCCCCTGGGGAAGCCGGGAGGCCGGGGGAGAGGGGCCCCTGGGGAAGCCGGGAGGCCGGGGGAGAGGGGCCCCTGGGGAAGCCGGGAGGCCGGGGCAGACGGGCCCCTGGGGAAGCCGGGAGGCCGGGGGAGAGGGGCCCCTGGGGAAGCCGGGAGGCCGGGGGAGACGGGCCCCTGGGGAAGCCGGGAGGCCGGGGGAGACGGGCCCCTGGGGAAGCCGGGAGGCCGGGGCAGAGGGGCCCCTGGGGAAGCCGGGAGGCCGGGGCAGAGGGGCCCCTGGGGAAGCCGGGAGGCCGGGGCAGACGGGCCCCTGGGGAAGCCGGGAGGCCGGGGGAGAGGGGCCCCTGGGGAAGCCGGGAGGCCGGGGGAGACGGGCCCCTGGGGAAGCCGGGAGGCCGGGGCAGACGGGCCCCTGGGGAAGCCGGGAGGCCGGGGCAGACGGGCCCCTGGGGAAGCCGGGAGGCCGGGGCAGACGGGCCCCTGGGGAAGCCGGGAGGCCGGGGCAGACGGGCCCCTGGGGAAGCCGGGAGGCCGGGGGAGACGGGCCCCTGGGGAAGCCGGGAGGCCGGGGGAGATGGGCCCCTGGGGAAGCTGGGAGGCCGGGGCAGACGGGCCCCTGGGGAAACCGGGAGGCCGGGGCAGACTGGCCCCTGGGGAAGCCGGGAGGCCGGGGCAGACGGGCCCCTGGGGGGGAGAGGGGCCCCTGGGGAAGCCGGGAGGCCGGGGCAGATGGGCCCCTGGGGAAGCCGGGAGGCCGGGGGAGAGGGGCCCCTGGGGAAGCCGGGAGGCCGGGGGAGACGGGCCCCTGGGGAAGCCGGGAGGCCGGGGGAGACGGGCCCCTGGGGAAGCCGGGAGGCCGGGGCAGATGGGCCCCGCCCTGGGCATTGGGGGCCGGCCGCACACACCCACCTCCGAGCAGGATCCCCGCCAGCAGCAGCAGCAGGGCTGGGGGTCGCGCTGGCAGCCGCATCTCTGGGGCCCGGCGTCTGGCTCCCCGGAGCTCCGGCCGCCCCACCCAGCACCCCCTGACCGGACGCCAGCTGGGAGACAGGACGCGGGAGCCGGTTGCAAGACCGCGAGGAGGAAACCGAGGGAGGCGGGGAGGGGGGGTGGGGGGGGGAGAAATTGGGCAATTGGGCTGAGAGTCGACCAGCCTGGAGTCACTTCCCTTCCCCCGCCAGGCCTGTGATTAGAGCTTCCCGGGGCCCCTGCCCCTACAGCGGGGATGGGGGGTTACTGGGGTGCAGGGCCAGGTGTCCTTTGGGGGGGCCGCAGGGGGCATGGAGGTCACGGGGGGTCTGGAGGACATGGGGGGATCGATTGGGCCTGCATAATTGGCTGGGGGGCTGCAGGGGACAGGGGAACTCAGGGGGAGGGGGGGGGGCGGGATGGGCCCTACACTGTACTATACTCAGCTGCCTCAGTTCCCCTTTTCCCACGTCCCAGCAGCTCAGCCGGATCCACAGAGGAAGCAGCGTCTCTGACCCAGGGTTCCCCCCCCCCACGGAGGGGGGGATGGGATCGGTGGGGAAAGTAATCTGGGGTGGGGCTCAGCGATGAACCCCCCCCAAAAGACCAGCCAACACCCACCCACCCACCCCCCTGGCTCAGGTCTGTGAACAGGTGTGAAACCAAACCTCACCGGGCACTAGGCCTCAGGAACTAGGAGCCGGCCCTCACCCCACACCCTGCCCTCAGCCCCCCTTCCCCTCCCAGAGCCGGGGAGAGAACCCAGGAGTCCTGGCTCCCAACCCCCCCTGCTCTCACCCACCAGCCCCCACTCCCCTCCCCGAGCCGGGGAGAGAACCCAGGAGTCCTGGCTCCCAGCCCCCCCTGCTCTAACCCACCAGCCCCCACTCCCCTCCCAGAGCCGGGCAGAGAACCCAGGAGTCCTGGCTCCCAACCCCCCCTGCTCTCACCCACCAGCCCCCACTCCCCTCCCCGAGCCGGGGAGAGAACCCAGGAGTCCTGGCTCCCAGCCCCCCCTGCTCCAACCCACCAGCCCCCCCTCCCCTCCCAGAGCCGGGGAGAGAACCCAGGAGTCCTGGCTCCCAGCCCCCCCCTGCTCTATCCCCCCAGCCCCCACTTCCCTCCCTGAGCCGGGGAGAGAACCCAGGAGTCCTGGCTCCCAGCCCCCCCTGCTCTAACCCACCAGCCCCCACTCCCCTCCCAGAGCCGGGGAGAGAACCCAGGAGTCCTGGCTCCCAGCCCCCCCCTGCTCTATCCCCCCAGCCCCCACTTCCCTCCCTGAGCCGGGGAGAGAACCCAGGAGTCCTGGCTCCCAGCCCCCCCTGCTCTAACCCACCAGCCCCCACTCCCCTCCCAGAGCCGGGGAGAGAACCCAGGAGTCCTGGCTCCCAGCCCCCCCCTGCTCTAAGCCCCCAGCCCCCACTTCCCTCCCTGAGCCGGGGAGAGAACCCAGGAGTCCTGGCTCCCAGCCCCCCCTGCTCTAACCCACCAGCCCCCACTCCCCTCCCAGAGCCGGGGAGAGAACCCAGGAGTCCTGGCTCCCAGCCCCCCCTGCTCTAACCCACCAGCCCCCACTCCCCTCCCAGAGCCGGGGAGAGAACCCAGGAGTCCTGGCTCCCAGCCCCCCCTGCTCTAACCCACCAGCCCCCACTCCCCTCCCAGAGCTGGGGAGAGAACCCAGGAGTCCTGGCTCCCAGCCCCCCCTGCTCTAACCCACCAGCCCCCACTCCCCTCCCAGAGCCGGGGAGAGAACCCAGGAGTCCTGGCTCCCAGCCCCCCCTGCTCTAACCCACCAGCCCCCACTCCCCTCCCAGAGCCGGGGAGAGAACCCAGGAGTCCTGACTCCCAGCCCCCCCTGCTCTAACCACCGGACACACACACACACACACACACACCCCGCAGTGTCTCATTGGTCAGGCCAGGAAGCGGATTTCACAGAGAAGGGCCAAGCTGTCCCCAGCTTCCTCAAATGAGAAGGGGGGGGGAAGTGGTGGGGGGGTGGCAGAGACAGTGGGGCCGAGGCCATGGTCTGGGAGCTGCTGCTGCTGTTGTTTCTGGTGGGGGGTGAGTCCCCGGGGGGGGGTGACACAGGGGGGCACAGAACCGGGGCGCGGCCCCCTTGTCACTGGCGAGACCTGAACAGCAGGGGGCGATGGGGGGACAGGGAAGGGAGGGGCTGGCTGGGGCAGGTGAATGGGGAGGGGGCAGGGGAATGGGGTGGGGGGCACAGGGAGGGGCTGGTTGGGGTGGGGTAAATGCAGAGGGGGGCACAGGGGAGTTTGGGGGGGCAGGGGCCTGGGTCGGCTCCGTGCAGTGTTGGTTCTGGGGGGCTGGGGGAGGTTTGTTCCCCACTGGCTGTGGGGGGACCCCGGGGCCGGCCGCGGTGATGGATTGTGTCTCTGGGGGAGGATGGGGGAGGTTTGTTCCCCCCTGGCTGTGGGGGGATCCTGGGGCCGGCCGCGGTGATGGATTGTGTCTCGGGGGGGAGGATGGGGGGAGGTTTGTTCCCCGCTGGCTGTGGGGGGATCCTGGGGCCGGCCGCGGTGATGGATTGTGTCTCGGGGGGAGGATGGGGGAGGTTTGTTCCCCCCTGGCTGTGGGGGGACCCCGGGGCCGGCCGCGGTGATGGATTGTGTCTCGGGGGGAGGATGGGGGAGGTTTGTTCCCCGCTGGCTGTGGGGGGATCCTGGGGCCGGCCGCGGTGATGGATTGTGTCTCGGGGGGGAGGATGGGGGGAGGTTTGTTCCCCCCTGGCTGTGGGGGGACCCCGGGGCCGGCCGCGGTGATGGATTGTGTCTCTGGGGGAGGCTGGGGGAGGTTTGTTCCCCAATGGCTGTGGGGGGACCCCGGGGGCCGGCCGCGGTGATGGATTGTGTCTCTGGGGGAGGATGGGGGGAGGTTTGTTCCCCCCTGGCTGTGGGGGGACCCCGGGGCCGGTCGCGGTGATGGATTGTGTCTCTGGGGGAGGCTGGGGGAGGTTTGTTCCCCTCTGGCTGTGGGGGACCCCGGGGCCGGCCGCGGTGATGGATTGTGTCTCGGGGGGAGGGTCTGGGGGGAGGTTTGTTCCCCTCTGGCTGTGGGGGACCCCGGGGCCGGTCGCGGTGATGGATTGTGTCTCTGGGGGAGGATGGGGGAGGTTTGTTCCCCAATGGCTGTGGGGGGACCCCGGGGCCGGCCGCGGTGATGGATTGTGTCTCTGGGGGAGGATGGGGGGAGGTTTGTTCCCCCCTGGCTGTGGGGGGACCCCGGGGCCGGTCGCGGTGATGGATTGTGTCTCTGGGGGAGGATGGGGGAGGTTTGTTCCCCCCTGGCTGTGGGGGGACTCCGGGGCCGGCCGCGGTGATGGATTGTGTCTCGGGGGGTCTTTGCAGCGGCTGCCCAGGAGCCCTGGTACCAGATAACCCAGCCCTGGTTCCTGTCGGTGCCAGCTGGGGGCTCCGTCACCCTGCCCTGCACCTTCACCTACCCCCCCGGGATCGCGCCGCTGCGGGACCTCCAGGTTTCCTGGAGACGAGGGGGGTTCTATGGCGAGTTTATCTACAATCACACCGAGGGATTCACCCACCCGGATTACCGGGGCCGCATCGTCCTGGTCGGGGACCCCTGGAGGAACCGAACGGCCTCGATCCGCATCGACCGGCTGCGGGAGTCAGATGCCAGCGAGTACGTCTGTGGAGTCAGGGTGCAGAAGAACAACGGCAGATGGGATAACTGGCGCGGTTACCCTGGGACCAACCTCACCGTGACAGGTGAGGGGATAAACCGCGGGGAGCACCGGGATGCCGCGGGGGGGGAGTATTACCAGGCACAGACCCCCACATCCAGGGGGTACCGGGGTTCCCATATCCGTGGGGGCAGTTTAGGGCAGCAGGGTCCCCAATTATCCAGACAGCATTGCAGGGAAGCCGGGTCTCCCATACCTTGGGGGCTGTGAGGGGGAGCAGGGACCCCCCATATCCGGAGGGCTGGGGGGGGAAGGGGTCACTGCACCCTTCGAGCTGGGGAGCGGGTGCGTTTGCGGGGACAGACTAAGCCAGGGAACCCAACTCACCCCCTGTCCCTTCCCCAGAGCGCCCAACGGACGGCACGCGGCCCCCAGAAATGCTCACAACCGGCCCGGCGGGTACCGAAGGAACCTACCCCCGGAGCATCAACACCGTTCACCTCGTCCTCATCGGTCTCCTCCTCTTGCTGTCCAAGGCCGGGGTCTGCGGCGGGGTCTTCGCCCTGGGCCGGTGGCTGGGCCGGCCTCACGGGCCAGAGAGCGTCACCGGGCGGGAGTCTGGGAGAGACGCAGCGTCGGCGGCAGGATTCGAACTCACCTCCCTGGCACAGAGCTCTCCCCCCGGGGGAACGACACCGACCGGCAGCAGTAGAAGGGCTGTTATCCTCCAGCGAACCAGAGCAGAGAGGGATGGATAGTGTGTATGGGGAGAGGGATGGAGGAGTCTGGGGATAGATAGATAGATAGATAGATAGATAGATAGATAGATAGATAGATAGATAGAGGGGTGGATGGGGATAGATAGATAGATAGATAGATAGATAGATAGATAGATAGATAGATAGATAGATAGATAGATAGATAGATAGAGAGAGAGAGAGAGAGAGGGGGTGGATGGGGATAGATAGATAGATAGATAGATAGATAGATAGATAGATAGATAGAGGGGGTGGATGGGGATAGATAGATAGATAGATAGATAGAGGGGGTGGATGGGGATAGATAGATAGATAGATAGATAGATAGATAGATAGATAGATAGATAGATAGATAGAGGGGGTGGATGGGGATAGATAGATAGATAGATAGATAGAGGGGGTGGATGGGGATAGATAGATAGATAGATAGATAGATAGATAGATAGATAGATAGATAGATAGAGGGGTGGATGGGGATAGATAGATAGAGGGGGTGGATGGGGAGGTGGATAGTTAGACAGAGGTGACCCCCCTGGCATCCCAATCTTCACCCCGTCATGTGCTGAGGATGTTCTGTATAAAGTCGGTCTCGTGAGGTCTCATTCTACGAGTCTGGCTCTGCGGATCGTTCGTCTCTCGTTGGATGGTCTCTTGTCGTCGTGTGGGACGTTGTGACTGTGACGAAGTGGGAGTACTGTGTGTGTGTGCCTCAGTTTCCCCTATGCATTTCTTAAGTGTCTATGTGAAGGGATAGGGGCTGATGCTGGAAGCAAGGAGGCAACGCCCTCCCCTCTGTGCATCCCTGGAAGCTGTAACCTGACCCCAGGTGGGGGAGGGAGGTCAGCTGAACCTGTTGAAGGGAAGCCCGGGAAACCAGACAAAAAGAGACAAAGGAGCAGGAAGTGGGTAGAGGGGGTTTTGGGTCAGTCTGGGTCTGGGTCTAGCTGGAGAGGGGAGAGAAGCCAACTCGCTCTCTGGCCCGAGATGGATCCAGCTGAGGGCTCACGCTCTTTCGCTGCATGGTCTGTGTTGGACCAGATGAAAGTCATCGAATAAACCTGGGGGAGAAGCAGGAGCCCAGAATCTGGGTCTCACCTCCTGGCACACCCCAGAAAGGCCTAACTGGATGGACCCTGTTTGGACTGAGAAGCTGTGAATTGGATGGTTCCCGACATCTCCAATAAACCGTCTATTCTGCTGGCTGGCTGAGAGTCCCGTTTGACTGTGGATTTGGGGTGCAGAACCCACGGGCTCCCCCAGGACCCCGCCCAGGCGGGCTTGCTGGGGGAAGCACACGGAGGGGCAGAAGGTGCTGAATGCTCCGAGGACAGACCCAGGAAGGTGGAAGTGGGGACCCCTGAAGCTCCTGGCCTGGGACACAGGCTGTGTACGGAGAAGGGGCCCTTCACCCGGAGTCCGGTCTGGCTTCCTAGGGAGCGGTTCAGACCATCGCCCGGGCTCTCCGTGACAGTGACGTGTGGCTCCATGTGTGTCACTCAGACCTGTTGTGGGGTTGCTCACACCCTGTGCCGGGGCTGTTCCTGGTGGGATCCAACTGTGAGTGTCAGATCAGGACAGATTGCTTCCAAAGGGGCAACTACAGCCCAAAGCTGGGGTTTTTCCACACTAAGGCACCAAACCAGCTAAACAGAAAAGACTTTGGTTTCGCCCCACTGGCTAACCACAAGTCACACAAGCAATTCACTTAGACACTCCAGATTCCCAGTATCACCACCAGCCACCTGTCCTGGGGATCAATGGTTATGAAAACCAATCCCCCAAATAAAGAAAACGGTTCTCCCCAATTCCAAAGAATCAGGCCCCAGACCCAGGTCAATCTACAAATCAGATCTTCCCACAAATCACGCTGTTGCCAATCCTCTAGAATCGAAAATCGAAAGGTTTATTATACAAGGGAAAAGGTCTAGGTGAGGGTTAGGAATGGTTAAAATAAATCAATTACATGCAGTAATGGCACATCTCTTGGTTCAGGCTTGCAGTGGTAAAATGAACTGCAGGTCCAAATCACAGTCTCTGGAATGCATCCGCTCCAGGGATGGGTCATCAATCCGTTGGCCAGAGCTTCCACGTGTAGCAAAATCCCATCCAGAGGTAGGTGCTAGGCTGACGGCTGGGGATTGAAGACTGTGACGAAGTGGGAGTACTGTGTGTGTGCCTCAGTTTCCCCTATGCAGTTCTTGGGCGTCTATGTGGAGGGAAAGGAATGTGTAGCTGATGCAAAACAAAGCCAAGGATAAGCTGTAACCTGACCCCAAGTGGGGGAGGGAGGTCAGATGAACCTGTTGGAGGGAGGTCAGGTGATGCCTCCTAGCCCGGGAAAGGAACAAAGGAGAGCAGAGAGGGGGTTAAGTCAGTCTGGGTCTAGCTGAGAAGGGGGGAGCAGCCTTTTCGCTCTCTGGCCCCAAGATGGATCCAGCGGAGGGCTCACGCTCGCTCGCTGCATGGTCTGTGTGAGACCAGATAGAAGTCATCGAATAAACCTGGGGGAGAAGCAGGAGCCCAGAATCTGGGTCTCACCTCCTGGCACCCCAGAAAGGCCTGACTGAGGGACCCTGTTTGGACTGAGAAGCTGGGAGTTGGATGGTTCCTGACATCTCAAATAAACCGTCTATTCTGCTGGCTGGCTGAGAGTCACGTCTGACTGTGGATTTGGGGTGCAGAACCCATGGGCTCCCCCAGGACCCCGCCCAGGCGGGCTTGCTGGGGGAAGCACACGGAGGGGCAGAAGGTGCTGAATGCTCTGAGGTCAGACCCAGGAAGGTGGAAGTGGGGACCCCTGAAGCTCCTGGCCTGGGAAACAGGCTGTGTACGGAGAAGGGGCCCTTCCCCCGGAGTCCGGTCTGGCTTCCTAGGGAGCGGTTCCAGACCATCGCCCGGGCGCTCCGTGACAAAGACAAAAGGGAGGAAGTTTCTCCCAGTTTTTATAGACTTCCTCTTGTGGGCGAAGACCCCCCCCCCTCCTTACGCAGAGTCCAGTTGCAAAATGGAGGTTCATAGCCACACGGTCCAATTACCAGACTCTCCAAGATTCAGTTTCTGACCAGGCAGGTCACATTCCTGGAGAAGCTCGGGTGTGGACAAAGTTCACAGAGCCGGGGAGAGAACCCAGGAGTCCTGGCTCCCAGCTCCCCCTGCTCTAACCCACCAGCCCCCACTCCCCTCCCAGAGCTGGGGAGAGAACCCAGGAGTCCTGGCTCCCAGCCCCCCTGCTCAGACCCACCAGCCCCCACTCCCCTCCCAGAGCTGGGGAGAGAACCCAGGAGTCCTGGCTCCCAGCCCCCCCTGCTCTGACCCACCAGCCCCTACTCCCCTCCCAGAGCTGGGGAGAGAACCCAGGAGTCCTGGCTCTTAGCCTCCCGCCCCCACAGTGTCTCATTGGCCCAGGGCAGGGAGCGGATTTCACACAGGAAGGGCCAAGGTGTCACCAGCTCCTTGAAATCAGCAGGGGGGGGGGGGGGCAGAGGCAGTGGGGCCGGATTTGCCTCCAGTGGGGCCATGGGCTGGGAGCTGCTGATGCTGCTGCTCCTGGCAGGGGGTGAGTCCCCGGGAGGGGGGCACAGATCAGGGGTGCGGCCCCCTTGTCACTGGGGAGACCTGAACAACAGGGGGTGATGGGGGGACAGGGAGGAGGAGGGAGCATAGGGAGGGGCTGGCTGGGATGTGGGGCACAGGGAGGGGCTCACTGGGGTGGGGTGGACAAGGAGCAGCTGGATGGGGCAGGGTGAATGGGGAGCGGGGCACAGGAGGGCTGGGGGTGCAGACGAATGGGGCGGGGCCTGTGTCAGCTCCATGCAGTGTTGGTTCTGGGGGGCTGGCAGCGGGTTGGGGCCACAGGGAGGAGCTGGCTGGGGCAGGTGAATGGGGTTGGGGGCACAGAGGGGATGGGGCGCAGGCGAATGGGGCGAGTGTCCCTGGGGCTGGGTCGGCTCCATGCAGTGTTGGTGCTTGGGGGGTTGGAAGGGGGATGGGGGAGGCTGGGGGAGGTTTGTTCCCCGCTGGCTGTGGGGGGACCCCGGGGCCGGCCGCGGTGATGCATTGTGTCTCTGGGGGAGGCTGGGGGAGGTTTGTTCCCCGCTGGCTGTGCGGTGACCCGGGGCCGGCCGCGGTGATGGATTGTGTCTCGGGGGGAGGATGGGGGAGGTTTGTTCCCCCCTGGCTGTGGGGGGACCCCGGGACCGGCCGTGGTGATGGATTGTGTCTCTGGGGGTCTTTGCAGCGGCTGCCCAGGATCCCCGGTACCAGGTGAACCAGCCCGGGTCTCTGTCGGCGCCGGCCGGGGGCTCCGTCACCCTACCCTGCACTTTCACTTACCCCCGTGACATCGAGCCGCTGCAGGACCTCCGGGTTTACTGGAGACGAGGGGGGTTTCATGGTGAGTTTATCTACAATCACACCGAGGGATTCACCCACCCGGATTACCGGGGCCGCATCGTCCTGGTCGGGGACCCCCGGGGGAGCCGAACGTCCTCAATCCGCATCGACCGGCTGCGGGAGTCGGACACCAGCGAGTACGTCTGTCAAGTCAGGGTGCAGAAGAAGGACGGCAGATGGGAGCAAATGTGCAATAACCATGGGACCAAACTCACCGTAACAGGTGAGGGGATGAACTGCGCGGGGCACCGGGATGCTGGCGGGGAGGGGGGGAGAGAGAGCTATTACCAGGCACAGATCCCCACATCCAGTGGGTACCGGGGTTCCCATATCTGCAGGGGCAGTTTGGGGCAGAAGGGTCCCCAATTATCCAGGCAGCATTGGAGGGAAGCCGGGTCTCCCATACCTTGGGGGCTATGAGGGGGAGCAGGGACCCCCCTGTGACGAAGTGGGAGTACTGTGTGTGTGTGTGTGCCTCAGTTTCCGCTATGCATTTCTTGGGCGTCTATGTGAAGGGAAAGGAATGTGTAGCTGATGCAAAGCAAAGCCAAGGTGAAGCTGTAACCTGACCCCAGGTGGGGGAGGGAGGTCAGCTGAACCTGTTGGAGGGAGGTCAGGTGATGCCTCCTAGCCCGGGAAAGGAACAAAGGAGCAGGGAGGGGCTAGAGGGAGTTTGGGTCAGTCTGGGTCTAGCTGGGAAGGGGGAGAGAAGCCAACTCGCTCTCGGGCCCAAGATGGATCCAGCGGAGGGCTCACGCTCTTTCGCTGCATGGTCTGTGTTGGACCAGATGAAAGTCATCGAATAAACCTGGGGGAGAAGCAGGAGCCCAGAATCTGGGTCTCCCCTCCTGGCACCCCAGAAAGGCCTGACTGAGGGACCCTGTTTGGACTGAGAAGCTGTGAGTTGGATGGTTCCTGACATCTCAAATAAACCGTCTATTCTGCTGGCTGGCTGAAAGTCACGTCTGACTGTGGATTTGGGGTGCAGAACCCAGGGGCTCCCCCAGGACCCCGCCCAGGCGGGCTTGCTGGGGGAAGCACACGGAGGGGCAGAAGGTGCTGAATGCTCCGAGGTCAGACCCAGGAAGGTGGAAGTGGGGACCCCTGAAGCTCCTGGCCTGGGAAACAGGCTGTGTACAGAGAAGGGGCCCTTCACCCGGAGTCCGGTCTGGCTTCCTAGGGAGCCGTTCCAGTCCAACGCCCGGGCGCTTCGGGACAGGGGGACCCTGGGGCCGGTCGCGGTGATGGATTGTGTCTCTGGGGGAGGTTGGGGGAGGTTTGTTCCCCGCTGGCTGTGGGGGACCCTGGGGCCGGCCGCGGTGATGGATTGTGTCTCTGGGGGAGGCTGGGGGAGGTTTGTTCCCCGCTGGCTGTGGGGGACCCTGGGGCCGGCCGCGGTGATGGATTGTGTCTCTGGGGGAGGCTGGGGGAGGTTTGTTCCCCAATGGCTGTGGGGGGACCCCGGGGCCGGCCGCGGTGATGGATTGTGTCTCTGGGGGAGGCTGGGGGAGGTTTGTTCCCCAATGGCTGTGGGGGGACCCCGGGGCCGGCCGCGGTGATGGATTGTGTCTCTGGGGGAGGATGGGGGAGGTTTGTTCCCCGCTGGCTGTGGGGGACCCCAGGGCCGGTCGCGGTGATGGATTGTGTCTCTGGGGGTCTTTGCAGCGGCTGCCCAGGATCCCTGGTACCAGATAACCCAGCCCGGGTCCCTGTCGGCGCCGGCCGGGGGCTCCGTCACCCTGCCCTGCACCTTCACCTACCCCCCCGGGATCGCGCCGCTGCGGGACCTCCAGGTTTCCTGGAGACGAGGGGGGTTCTATGGCGAGTTTATCTACAATGAAACTGATAAATTCACCCACCCGGATTACCGGGGCCGCATCGTCCTGGTCGGGGACCCCTGGGGGAGCCGAACGGCCTCGATCCGCATCGACCGGCTGCGGGAGACGGACACCAGCGAGTACGTCTGTGGAGTCAGGGTGCAGAAGAACGACGGCGGATGGGCTCACTGGCGCGGTAACCCTGGGACCAAACTCACCGTAACAGGTGAGGGGATGAACCGCAGGGAGCACTGGGATGCCGTGGGGGGGGGGAAGAGGGGGAGTGTAACAGGAAGAGGTGAGGCTGGGATGTAACCTGACCCCAGCCAGGTGATGGGACACTGGATGTCTGTGTGTTTCTAACAAAGGCTTGGGGGGAGGGGGCAGGAAGGAGGCAGGGAAACAGTTTTTGGCTGGGCTTGTGCTCAGGTTAGGAGGGAGATAGAAGACTGGGAACAAGGCCGGGAGCCCAAAACCCTGGGCCTCATCTCCCGGTCCCCCAGAAGGGCCTGACTGAGGGGTCCTGTCTAGACTAGGAAGCTCTGAGTTGGATGGTGTTCCTGTCACCTCAATAAACCTTCTAATCTACTGGCTGCCTGAGAGTCGTTGTGAATCCCAGGAAGCGGGGGTGCAGGGACCGGACTCCCCACACTCCATGACAGGGAGTATTACCAGGCACAGACCCCCACATCCAGGGGTACCGGGGTTCCCATATCTGCGGGGGGCAGTTTGGGGCAGCAGGGTCTCCAATTATTAAGGCAGCATTGGAGGGAAGCCGGGTCTCCCATACTTTGGGGGCTGTGAGGGGGAGCAGGGACCCCCCATATCCGGAGGGCTGGGGGGGAAGGGGTCACTGCACCCTTCGAGTGGGTGGGTTTGGGGGGGGGGACAGACTAAGCCAGGGAACCCAACTCACCCCCTGTCCCTTCCCCAGAGCGCCCAACGGACGGCACGCGGCCCCCAGAAATGCTCACAACCGGCCCGGCGGGTACGGAGGGAACCTACCCCCGGAGCATCAACACCGTTCACCTCGTCCTCATCGGTCTCTTCCTCTTGCTGGCCAAGGCCGGGGTCTGCGGCGGGGTCTTCGCCCTGGGCCGGTGGCTGGGCCGGCCTCACGGGCCAGAGAGCGTCACCGGGCGGGAGTCTGGGAGAGACGCAGCGTCGGCGGCAGGATTCGAACTCACCTCCCTGGCAC
>JAVMKO010000059.1:93687-96187 GCA_032164245.1 Sternotherus odoratus
AAGGGCCCCTTCTCCATACACAGCCTGTGTCCCAGGCCAGGAGCTTCAGGGGTCCCCACTTCCACCTTCCTGGGTCTGACCCCGGAGCATTCAGCACCTTCTGCCCCTCCGTGTGCTTCCCCCAGCAAGCCCGTCTGGGCGGGGTCCTGGGGGAGCCCATGGGTTCTGCACCCCAAATCCACAGTCAGACGTGACTCTCAGCCAGCCAGCAGAATAGACGGTTTATTTGAGATGTCAGGAACCATCCAACTCACAGCTTCTCAGTCCAAACAGGGTCCCTCAGTCAGGCCTTTCTGGGGTGCCAGGAGGTGAGACCCAGATTCTGGGCTCCTGCTTCTCCCCCAGGTTTATTCGATGACTTTCATCTGGTCCAACACAGACCATGCAGCGAAAGAGCGTGAGCCCTCCGCTGGATCCATTTTGGGACCAGAGACAGAGATGGCTTCTCTCCCTTCCCAGCTAGCCCCACACCCAGACTGACCACTCCCTCTAGCCACTTCCTGCTCCTTTGTTCCTTTCCGGGGCTTCAGGTATTACCTGACCTCCCTCCCCCACCTGGGGTCAGGTTACAGCTTCCAGGGATGCACAGAGGGGAGGGCGTTGCCTCCTTGCTTCCAGCATCAGCCCCTTTCCCTTCACATAGACTGTCAAGAAATGCATAGGGGAAACTGAGGCACACACACACAGTACTCCCAGTTCGTCACAATCCGGGGGTGCAGCCCGGGGGAGGAAAGGAGCAGGCAGGCCGAGAGGAGCAAGTATTGGGGGGGGGGAGCCAGTGGGATCTGGGGGCCCGGGGCAAGCAGAGCAGGGTGGGGCCCCAGCTCCAAGGAGCCGCTGTAAACCCGTCGCTGTTTTTACCAACAGACTGTCCAGGGCAGGACACTGTCCTAACCGCAGCATGTCTCAGAGGCCCGAAAATTTGGCCACAAAGAGGCGTCTGAAAACAAACCAGAGCTTGAATTGCTGGCAGACTGCAGCTTGCACCCGGCTCTCGACTCTGTCCCCTGCTCAGACAGCCCTTGCTTTGAGCTTCCTGAATGCAAACCTCACACTCAGGGCCGGCGACAGGGGTACAACGGGTACAGCTGTACCGGGCCCCGGACTTAAGGGGGGCCCCCCTTAAATCCGGGGCAGGCCTGGTACGCTGCTGTACCCCCCTTGTCGCCAGCCAGGGGGGCTGCGGGCGGCGGGAGACTGGCCGGGGGGGCCCCCGCGGGCGGCGGGAGATGGGGGGGGCCGCGGGTAGCAGGAGACCAGCCGGGGGGCGGGGGGCCCGCACGATCTGCGTACGGGGCCCCCAAATTCCTGTCGCCGGCCCTGCTCACACTGGAAGAGTTTCAAGGGGAGGCTGTTTTCTGAAAACACCTGGATCAGCATGATTAGCTATTGGTTTTACAGCTGACCCTAGGAGGAGTCGAACCGCCCCAGACGCCCATCGCCACCTGCCAGGCCAACCCGGGGTGAATCCGGTTCCGCTCCCGGCGGGGAGAACGGGGCCAACCTGCCGCTGGGGCGAGCGAACAAACCAACGTCCCCGCCGCGCGTCCCAGCCGACCGGGAACCGGCGCGATGCCCGGACAAACCAGCGCGGGGCAGCGGGGCCCTGAGGAGGGAAGACCCACCCAGATATGTATAGATAGGCAACATTCATCACTTCAACGACACAAACCACACACACCAACCACAACCTGCTCGTAGACACCTCATCTCACCCCTTGACACAAGATTTGGGGCCCCTACAGGACCTTGGTTGCACCGCTGATCTATAGGATCCCAGGTTATTTCAGTGACGTGACAGTCCCCTGCAACATCCCCGGGTCAAATCCGCCCCCCTCCCTGCCGCGTCACTTACATGCGTGTCACCGAACGCAGGGCTTTTGCAAATGTCGAATAGAGGGGAAGGATCACGTCCCTCGATCTGCTGGCGATGCCCCGACTTCTACAGCCCAAAATGCCGTTAGCCTTCTTGGCGACAAGGGCCCAATGTTGACTCATTTCCAGCTTCTCATCCACTGTCACCCCTGGGTCCTGTTCTGCAGAACTGCTGCCCGGCCAGTCGGTCCCTAGTCTGTAGCAGGGCCGGGGATTCATCCGTCCTCAGGGCAGGACTCTGCACTTCTCCTTGTTGAGCCTCATCACATTTCTTTTGGCCCAGTCCGCTAATTTGTCCACATCCCTCTGTATCCTATCCCTACCACTCCTCCCCACCCCCACCCCTCTGTATCCTATCCCCACCCTCCTCCCCACCCCCACCCCTCTGCATCCTGTCCCTACCCTCCAGTGTATCTACCACTCCTCCCAGTTTAGTGTCCTCTGCAAACTTGCTGAGGGTTCAGTCCACACCATCCTCCAGATCATTGATAAAGATATTGAATAAAACCAGCCCCAGGACCGACCCTTGGGACACTCTGCTCAATACCGGCAGCCAACTAGACATGGAGCCATTGATCACGACCCGTTGAGCCTGACGATCCAGCCAGCTTTCTATCCACCTTAT
>JAVMKO010000059.1:101187-104140 GCA_032164245.1 Sternotherus odoratus
CCGTCTCAGGCCCCGTGCCGGCGCGGGGCCCTGCTCTGTCCCGGTCAGGCCGGGGGGGCACCGGAGGGGGCAGGGGGCCCCCGTGGGGCCCGGCGCTGGCCTGGGGGGTGAAGTAGTCCAAGTTGATGAGCACGTAGGGGGCGGAGAAAGGGTCGCGCCGGACCGGCAGCCCCTGCTGCACCCACAGAGCCATGGGGGTCTCCTGGGAACGCAAGGAGAGCGTCAGGGAGGGGGGAGCCTGCCCCATGTCCCACTCTCCCTAGGGCAGAGCCCCCCCCTCCCCCACTGCACCCTGCCGGAAACCCCACACACCTGCCCCGCCCCATGGAGACGGCAGCTCCCAGCCTGCTGTGGGGCCCAGCTGAGAGCACCCCCCACTCCGGCTGCAGGGCGGGGAGGGTTCAGTTGTGCCCCACAGCGACTGCAAATTCCCAACATGCAATGGGGGCCCTCTGTGGGGCTGCAAACTCCCAGCATGCAATGGGGCCCAGCCTTGCCCCACAGAGACTGCAGCTCCCAGCATGCAACGGGGCCCAGCGGAGGCCAGCCGGGGGGATTATGGGGCTCTAACCCAGGGCAGCCCTAGGAGACTACAGCTCCCAGCATGCAATGGAAGCCGAGCAGGGGCCTGCCGTGGAGCGGGCATCCCGCTGCACCATGGGATATGTAGTCCCAGCGGGTTGCCGTTCCGCACGCTCCCCGGGGCAGGGTCCGGCTGCTGGGGGGGCTCCAGACCTGGTGCCCCACAGGGACCCTGCAGGACTCAGGCTGGGGACGGGACAGGGCCGGGTCTGAGCTACATGGCAGGCGAGTAACCGAAACCAGTGGGTGGTTTCCTGTGCAGCGACGCGGTGGCCGATGTTTTCCAGCAGGCGTCTCGGGTGATGGGGGGGGGGGTGGAAGAGACGTGGGGGCTGGGCCCATCCGCTCTGTAGAGTCCCGGGGTGGGGGGCTGGCTGCACGGTCCATCTGCCCCATAGAGGACTGGCCATGGGGTCCTCGGTGCCCCAGGCCCCGGAGACAAGGTGCGTGAGGGGTCCCCCCACCCCAGATCGGGGGCCCCAGTCCCCAGCACCCCCAGCCCCGTGGAGAGCAAGGGGGGGTCACCTGAGAGCCGGACAGATCAGGGTCGGGAAGAGAGTCCATCAGCTTCCTAGATAAAGAGAGGGGGTGCAGTGAGGGAGTGGGGAGAGAACCCAGGAGTCCTGGCTCCCAGCCCCCCCCCCAGCCCCCACTCCCCTCCCAGAGCCAGGGACAGAACCCAGGAGTCCTGGCTCCCAGCCCCCCCCTCTGCTCTAACCACTAGCCCACACTGCTCCCACCCAGAGCCGGGGAGAGAACCCAGGAGTCCTGGCTCCCAGCCCCCCTGCTCTAACCCACCAGCCCCCACTCCCCTCCCAGAGCCGGGAGAGAACCCAGGAGTCCTGGCCCCCAGCCCCCCCTGCTCTGACCCACCAGCCCCCACTCCCCTCCCAGAGCCGGGGAGAGAACCCAGGAGTCCTGGCTCCCAGCCCCCCCTGCTCTGACCACTGCACCCCACTCCCCTCCCAGAGCCAGGCAGAGAACCCAGGAGTCCTGGCTCCCAGCTCCCCCCTGCTCTAACCCACCAGCCCCCACTCCCCTCCCAGAGCCGGGGAGAGAACCCAGGAGTCCGGGCTCCCCCCCCCTCCCCCCGCTCTAACCCCCCAGCCCCGACTCCCCTCCAGAGCCGGGGGGAGAACCCAGGAGTCCAGGCTCCCCCCCCCGCTCTAACCCCCCAGCCCCCACTCCCCTCCCAGAGCCGGGGAGAGAACCCAGGAGTCCTGGCTCCCAGCCCCCCCTGCTCTCACCCACCAGCCCCCACTCCCCTCCAGAGCCGGGGAGAGAACCCAGGAGTCCTGGCTCCCAGCCCCCCCTGCTCTGACCCACCAGCCCCCACTCCCCTCCCAGAGCCGGGGAGAGAACCCAGGAGTCTCCTGTCCCCTCCCCTGCCCTGCTGTGGGGTTGGTGGGATGGGAGGGGGGTCAGTGGGATCGGGGGGGGGTCCTACCTCCGTCTCCTTGCCCCACCCCCACAGGAGGTGGGCGAGCAGCAGGCCGCTCCCCAGCAGGAAGAAGCCGCCGGCCCCCAGGGTCCCCAGCACCTCGGGGCGCAGGAAGGCGCGGCCCAGGGAGTGGGGGGCCGGGGAGGGGTCAGCATCTGCGGGGGAGGGGAGATGGATTGGAGAGCGTCCAGGGATGGAGAGCGTCCAACCCTCCCTCCCTCTCCCACCCCACTTCCCTCCCTCCCCCCACTTCCTTCCCTCCATCCATCCCTCTGACCGACCCCTCTCTCTCCTCCCCTCATCACCCCATCCTCTGCTTCCATCCCTCCCTCCTTCCCACCCCGCTTCCATCCTTCATCCTCCCCACCAATTCCTCCCTCCCCTTCAGCCCCATCTCCCGCTTCCATCCCTTCATCCCTCCACACTCCACTTCCATCTCTCCATCCCTCCTTCCCCATCCCACTTCCATCCCTTCATCCCTCCACACTCCACTTCCATCCGTCCATCCCTCCCTCCTTCCCCACCCCGCTTCCATCCCTTCATCCTCCACACTCCACTTCCATCTCTCCATCCCTCCCTCCTTCCCATCCTGCTTCCGTCTCTCCATCCCTCCCTCCTTCCCCATCCCACTTCCATCCCTCCCCACCAATTCCTCCCTCCCCTCCAGCCCCCATCTCCCGCTTCCATCCCTTCATCCCTCCACACTCCACTTCCATCTCTCCATCCCTCCTTCCCCATCCCGCTTCCATCCCTTCATCCCTCCACACTCCACTTCCATCCGTCCATCCCTCCCTCCTTCCCCACCCCCGCTTCCATCCCTTCATCCCTCCACACTCCACTTCCATCTCTCCATCCCTCCCTCCTTCCCCATCCTGCTTCCGTCTCTCCATCCCTCCCTCCTTCCCCATCCCACTTCCATCCCTCCCCACC
>JAVMKO010000060.1:0-26053 GCA_032164245.1 Sternotherus odoratus
CAGGGGGGGTGGAAGGGGGCAGCTGGGGGGTATTGACATGGGGGGGGCTGAGATGGGGGGGGGCTTGTCCGGAGCGCCCGGGCGATGGTCTGGAACCGCTCCCTAGGAAGCCAGACAGGACTCCGGGTGAAGGGCCCCTTCTCCGTACACAGCCTGTTTCCCAGGCCAGGAGCTTCAGGGGTCCCCACTTCCACCTTCCTGGGTCTGACCTCGGAGCATTCAGCACCTTCTGCCCCTCCGTGTGCTTCCCCCAGCAAGCCCGCCTGGGCGGGGTCCTGGGGGAGCCCCTGGGTTCTGCACCCCAAATCCACAGTCACACGTGACTCTCAGCCAGCCAGCAGAATAGACGGTTTATTTGAGATGTCAGGAACCATCCAACTCACAGCTTCTCAGTCCAAACAGGGCCCCTCAGTCAGGCCTTTCTGGGGTGCCAGGAGGTGAGACCCAGATTCTGGGCTCCTGCTTCTCCCCCAGGTTTATTCGATGACTTTCATCTGGTCCAACACAGACCATGCAGCCAGCGAGCGTGAGCCCTCCGCTGGATCCATCTCGGGCCAGAGAGCGAGTTGGCTTCTCTCCCTCTTCCCAGCTAGACCCAGACTGACCCAACCCCCTCTAGCCCCACCCTGCTCCTTTGTCCCTTTTCCGGGCTGGAGGCAGCACCTGACTCCCTCCAACAGGTTCAGCTGACCCCCCTCCCCCACCTGGGGTCAGGTTACAGCTTCACCCATTAATACCTGCAGTGGCCCTGCCCCCCATCAGCTTCACGTTCCTTTCCCTCCACATAGACACCCAAGAAATGCACAGGGGAAACTGAGGCACACACACACAGTACTCCCACTTCGTCACAGGGCTGTTCTGGCTGGGGGCCGGGGGGGGTGATGAGATGGGGGGGCTGTTCTGGCTGGGGGCCGGGGGGGGGGCTGAGATGGGGGGGCTGTTCTGGCTGGGGGCCGGGGGGGGCTGAGATGGGGGGGCTGTTCTGGCTGGGGGCCGGGGGGGGGGCTGAGATGGGGGGGCTGCCTCTGGCTGAAACATCCCAAGACCCCGATGGCCCCGGTTGGGGGGGGGGGCAGCCGACCTGCAAGGTCGAGCAGCCCGGCACGTGAGGGGGGCGGGGGGGGTCCCTGCTGAGCCCCCCCATGTCCGCCCAGCAGTGGGAGGCCTCAGCCTGTGGGGGGCCCTGAGAAGCCCCTGGAGCTCGGGGGGGGGGGGGGTCTGTGGGCTCGTGGCAATGGACCCGCCTGGCCTCAGACCCCCCCCCCCGGCTCCCCCCGGGGCTCAGTGTCAGCTCCCCCCCCGGGGCTCTGGGGGCCACGCCCACTTCCTGGGCCCCGCCCCCCAGCCCGCCCCAGCCCCGGGGGGGTCCTTCGGGGAGCGGGGGGGGGGGGTGACTGGCAGCCCCACCGCTGTGGGGGTCTCGGGGGGGGTTGGCGGGGGGGGGAACAGGGTCCAGGCACAGCGGGGGGGTGAGTGGCAGCCCCCCCGCTGTGGGGGTCTCGGGGGGGGTTGGCGGGGGGGGACCAGGGTCCAGGCACAGCGGGGGGGGGGTGAGTGGCAGCGGGACCCCCGGAAACGGGCTAATATGAAAATATTCCGATATGCAAATGAACCAACTGTCAGACGGGATCCGTTAATTAGACAGGGACACGGCGCGGGGCAGCAGCCCAGACCCCCCCCGCCCCTCCCCGGGCCCCGCCCCGAAGAGTCTATGCAAATGAGGCCGGTTAACGACATGCAAATTAGCTGCAATGACACAGGGGAGCGGGCAGCACGCGCTGCAAATATGCAAATTCCAGGACGCTCCGCAAACCAGCTCCTGCGATACCACGAAATATGCAGATTAGCCACACAATCAATTTTATGCAAATTATGGATATATGCTAATAGAATACATGCCTATGAGGGAAATTGTACACCGCCCATCTGTCACGTGGCATCGCCTTCTTGTCCAATCAGCGTTGAAATAATTTACATAACAAGGGAGGTGGGCGGGGCGTTGAGGGCGGTCTACGGGGAAGTCGATGGACGCGGCTCATCTTCAATACGCATGCGCAGTAACCGGACGCCCGACTGGTATCGCTCTAAAATGGCGGCGGAGTGGGAACAATGCGCGTGCGCGCCGACACGCGCGAGGAGGCCAGGTGTTCGCGATGAGCATGCGCTCCACTCTCCCGGAAGCCACGGCTAGAGCGGAGCCGCGGACTGGGCAAAACAGCGCATGCGCTGGAGGGCGAGCGCCCGGCGCCATTGGCCGGCGCCGCCGCTCTACGCCGGAAGCGAGGCCAGAGCGGCGCTCGGGGCCGGGGTACAAAAGCTGCGCGCAGGCGCGGCTCCGCTCTCTTTGCCGCGCGGCGAGGTGAGCGCGCGGGCGGTCCGGGAGCCTCGGGTGGGACCCATAATCCCCCGCGGCGCGGCCCCTCCCCCGGTCCCCCCCCCCGCGACACCGGGCCCCGGCGCCCCCCCCCCCGCGGCCCCTCTCCCCCCCCCCGCGGGCTCTGACCCGGTCTCTGCGTCTCTCTAGACCCCGCCCCGGAGCCGCCATGGGCCGCCGCCCCGCGCGCTGGTGAGTGGGGGGTCGGTCTGTGTGGGGGGGCTGGGTCCCTAGGGAGGGGGGTCGGGCTGGGTCCCTAGGGGGGGGTGGGGGGGGCTGGGTCCCTGGGGGGGGTCGGGCTGAGTCCCTAGGGGGGGTCCCTGGGGGGGGGGGGTCGGGCTGGGTCCCGGGGGGGCGGGGGGGGATGGGTCCCTGGGGGGGGGGCGGGCTGAGTCCCTAGGGGGGGGGTCCCTGGGGGTGGGGGGGGGGTCGGGCTGGGTCCCGGGGGGGGATGGGTCCCTGGGGGGGGGGCGGGCTGAGTCCCTAGGGGGGGGTCCCGGGTCGGGCTGGGTCCCGGTGGGGGGGGGGTCGGGCTGGGTCCCGGGGGGGGCGGGCCGGCCCAATCTCACCGCCCTGTCTCCCCACAGCTACCGGTACTGCAAGAACAAGCCATACCCCAAATCCCGCTTCTGCAGGGGGGTCCCCGGTGAGTCTCCCCGCCCCCCGCCCCCACGTGTGGCTGGGGGCTTGTGTGGGGTTCATGGGGGGGGCGAGGGCTGGGCCCGGTGGGGTGGGAGCTGGGGGGGGTTATGGGGGGGGTAAGGGCTGGGCCGGTGGGGTGGGAGCTGGGGGGGGTTCATGGGGGGGCAAGGACTGGGCCTGGTGGGGTGGGAGCTGGGGGGGGTTCATGGGGGGGCAAGGACTGGGCCTGGTGGGGTGGGAGCTGGGGGGGGGTTCATGGGGGGGTAAGGGCTGGGCCCGGTGGGGTGGGAGCTGGGGGGGGTTCATGGGGGGGGTAAGGGCTGGGCCCGGTGGGGTGGGAGCTGGGGGGGGGGTTATGGGGGGGGGGGTAAGGGACTGGGCCTGGTGGGGTGGGAGCTGGGGGGGGGGTTCATGGGGGGGGTAAGGACTGGGCCTGGTGGGGTGGGAGCTGGGGGGGGGGGGGTTCATGGGGGGGGGGTAAGGACTGGGCCTGGTGGGGTGGGAGCTGGGTGGGGTTCATGGGGGGGGGGGGTAAGGACTGGGCCTGGTCGGGTGGGAGCTGGATGGGGTTCATGGGGGGGGGGGTAAGGACTGGGCCTGGTGGGGTGGGAGCTGGGTGGGGTTCATGGGGGGGGGTAAGGACTGGGCCTGGTGGGGGTGGGAGCTGGGGGGGGCCCCCAGGAAATGTCTCATTTCCAGTACAGGGCTGCGGGGTCCACAGGGTCTTCTCTTTACTATGGATTTGGGGGGGGGGGTCTCTGACGGCCTGGACACCCCATTCCCTGCCCCGCCTGCTCAGGGAGGAGCCGGGGCTGAGACCCCAGGGTCTGCTCTGGCTCACAGGGGGCCTCTGCCCCATCTCCCCACCCCTCAGATGCCAAGATCCGCATCTTCGACCTGGGCCGGAAGAAGGCCAAAGTGGACGAGTTCCCCCTCTGCGGCCACATGGTGTCGGATGAATACGAGCAGCTCTCCTCCGAAGGTGTGGGGGGGATTGTCGAGGGTGGAAAGCGGGGGGCTGGGGGGGGATTGTCGAGGGTGGAAAGCGGGGGGCTGGGGGGGGATTGTCCGAGGGTGGAAAGTGGGGGGCTGGGGGGGGATTGTCCGAGGGTGGAAAGTGGGGGGCTGGGGGGGGATTGTCCGAGGGTGGAAAGCGGGGGGCTGGGGGGGGATTGTCCGAGGGTGGAAAGCGGGGGGCTGGGGGGGGATTGTCCGAGGGTGGAAAGCGGGGGGCTGGGGGGGGGATTGTCCGAGGGTGGAAAGCGGGGGGCTGGGGGGGGATTGTCCGAGGGTGGAAAGCGGGGGGCTGGGGGGGGATTGTCCGAGGGTGGAAAGCGGGGGGCTGGGGGGGGATTGTCCGAGGGTGGAAAGCGGGGGGCTGGGGGGGGATTGTCCGAGGGTGGAAAGCGGGGGGCTGGGGGGGGATTGTCCGAGGGTGGAAAGCGGGGGGCTGGGGGGGGTTGTCCGAGGGTGGAAAGCGGGGGGCTGGGGGGGGGATTGTCCGAGGGTGAAAGCGGGGGGCTGGGGGGGGGGATTGTCCGAGGGTGGAAAGCGGGGGGCTGGGGGGGGGATTGTCCGAGGGTGGAAAGCGGGGGGCTGGGGGGGGGGATTGTCGAGGGTGGAAAGCGGGGGGCTGGGGGGGGGGATTGTCGAGGGTGGAAAGCGGGGGGCTGGGGGGGGGATTGTCGAGGGTGGAAAGCGGGGGTTGGGGGGTATGATGCTGTGGAAAGCGGGGGGCTGGGGGGATTGTCGGAGGGTGGAAAGCGGGGGGCTGGGGGGGATTGTCGGAGGGTGGAAAGCGGGGGGCTGGGGGGGATTGTCGGAGGGTGGAAAGCGGGGGGCTGGGGGGGGGATTGTCCGAGGGTGGAAAGCGGGGGGCTGGGGGGGGGATTGTCCGAGGGTGGAAAGCGGGGGGCTGGGGGGGGATTGTCGAGGGTGGAAAGCGGGGGGCTGGGGGGGGGATTGTCGAGGGTGGAAAGCGGGGTTTGGGGGGTATGATGCTGTGGAAAGCGGGGGGCTGGGGGGATTGTCAAGGGTGGAAAGTGGGGGGTTGGGGGTATGATGCTGTGGAAAGCGGGGGGCTGGGGGGGGATTGTTGGAGGGTGGAAAGCGGGGGTTGGGGGGGTATGATGCTGTGGAAAGCGGGGGGCTGGGGGGATTGTCGGAGGGTGGAAAGCGGGGGTTGGGGGTATGATGCTGTGGAAAGCGGGGGGCTGGGGGGGGATTGTCGGAGGGTGGAAAGCGAGGGTTGGGGGGGTATGATGCTGTGGAAAGCGGGGGCTGGGGGGATTGTCAAGGGTGGAAAGTGGGGGGTTGGGGTATGATGCTGTGGAAAGCGGGGGGCTGGGGGGATTGTCCGAGGGTAGAAAGCGGGGGGTTGGGGGCGGCTTGTCCAAGGGGTGGAAAGCGGGGGGGCTGGGGGGCGCATGCGATGCTGGTAAGCTCAGTAGACCTGCCAGGAAGATCCCAGCCGAGGGCCGCTAGTCGGGGGCCCCCTTGTTCCTGCCGCAGCTCACCCCGTCCCCCCTGCCCCCAGCGCTGGAGGCTGCCCGGATCTGTGCCAACAAGTACATGGTGAAGAGCTGCGGGAAGGACGGGTTCCACATCCGCGTGCGCCTGCACCCCTTCCACGTCATCCGCATCAACAAGATGTTGTCCTGCGCCGGCGCCGACAGGTGAGACACCCCCCCCCCCCCGGCACAGCCCCCCCCCCGGTTGTGTCCATGCGCCGGGCCCCAGGTGGACAGAGTGCTCTACGGGACCGCGGGGACACGGACATGGGGTGTTTGCGAGGGGTGGGGGGCCATGGGCCTGGGGGAACTGCGGGAGTGATGCGCGGCAGGTACAGGGGTGTTTGGGGGCAGGTGAAGGGCAGCGGGTGGGGTGGGGTGTGTGGAGGGATAGAAATGGGAAGGTTTCCTCCCCGGGCTCACCCCCGGCGGTCAGGGTGGAGATGGGGGGGCTGGAGGCGGGGGTCTCACCCCCCGGCGGTCAGGGTGGAGATGGGGGGGGGGGGTTCCCGGGAGTTGGGGGGGCTGGAGGCGGGGTCTCACCCCCGGCGGTCAGGGTGGAGATGGGGGGGGGGGTTTCCCGGGAGTTGGGGGGGCTGGAGGCGGGGTCTCACCCCCAGCGGTCAGGGTGGAGATGGGGGGGGGGGTTTCCCGGGAGTTGGGGGGGCTGGAGGCGGGGTCTCACCCCCGGCGGTCAGGGTGGAGATGGGGGGGGGGTTCCCGGGAGTTGGGGGGGGCTGGAGGTGGGGGTCTCACCCCCGGCGGTCAGGGTGGAGATGGGGGGGGGGTTTCCCGGGAGTTGGGGGGGGTGATGGGGGGGGGGTTTAGGGGGGCTGGAGGCGGGGTCTCACCCCGGCGGTCCGGGGGGGGGAGATGGGGGGGGTTTAGGGGGGCTGGAGGCGGGGTCTCACCCCCGGCGGTCAGGGTGGAGATGGGGGGGGTTCCCGGGAGTTGGGGGAGGTGGAGGCGGGGTCTCACCCCGACGGTCCGGGGGGTGGAGATGGGGGGGTTTAGGGGGGCTGGAGGCGGGGTCTCACCCCGGCGGTCCCGCAGGCTGCAGACGGGCATGCGCGGCGCTTCGGGAAGCCGCAGGGCACGGTGGCGCGGGTGCACATCGGCCAGGTCATCATGTCCATCCGCACCAAGACCCAGAACAAGGATGGTGGAGGCGCTGCGCCGGGCCAAGTTCAAGTTCCCCGGGCGCCAGAAGGTAACGGGGGATGGGCCTGTCCCCTCCAGGGGATGCTGGCTCCCATCTGGCCCCAGCGCAGGGGGGGGCTGGTTTGGGGGGGCCGCATGGGGGCACCCCGCAGCCAATTAAGCCGACCGGCCCGCCTGCTGTGGGGGCCCGGGTGCAATGGCTGCGCACAGCACCCCCCCCTGGTTGTGTACGTGCTCCGTGCCCCATACGGAGCGCCCTAAGGGACCGCGGGGACAGCACCCTCGGGGGGGGGGGGGAAACCCCCCTAAGGGACCACGGGGGGGGACCCTCGGGAGGGGGGGACCCCCTAAGGACCACGGGGACGGGATGGTGGGGAGACCCTGACCTTGTCCCTGCCTCCCAGATCACATCTCCAAGAAGTGGGCTTCACCAAGTTCAACGCGGAGGAGTTGGGCCATGATTCGAGAAGCGGCTGGCTGCAGGACGGCTGAAGAGGCTTCGAGCCGAGACAGCGGGGGGCTCCGAGGGACACCCAGTGCCGGGGCCCTGGACAAGTGGCGGGCCCTGCACGCGGCCTGAGCCCCGCCCGCCCCAGCCCAATAAAAGCATTGGTCTCTGTTCGCCCGCCGAGCTGGTGTGTGGGGGGGGCAGGGCGGGGCCCTCCGGTGCTGTGGTCCGATGTGGGGCGACTGAGCCCCCCGGCTGGGGGTGGAGGCAGGTCCTTGCTCACAGCTCCCCCGGCGCCCGCCCGGCCAGGCGCAGATTCACCTCCACGGGATAGTGGTCACTGACCTGCAGGGCCTGGGGGGAGGGTTAAATTGCTGGGGTGGTTAAGGGGTGCACACCCCACTCCCCCTGGAGTCCTGGCCCCCAGCCCCCCTGCTCTACCCCACCAGACCCCCCTCCCCTCCCAGCGTGGGGAGAGAACTCGGGAGTCCTGGCCCCCAGCCCCCTCCAGGTGAAACCCACTAGCCCCCACTCCCCTCCCAGGAGTGCTGGGCCTACCCACTGTCTCCCAGCTGAGGGAGTGTGACCCCCCCCTCCCTGGGGAGAGGGATCTTTTCTGCTCCCTCCCCCCTTCTCATGCCCGGATGCCGGGGTCCCCCTCACCTCCTCCTCCGACAGCCCCAGGCTCCTGGCGAAGTTGTAGGGTTTGGCCGAGCTGGGCACCGTGGCTCTGAGCAGCTCCTCCCCCTGGACCACGATCCTGGGGGCAGAGAGTGGTTGGGGGGGGCATCCCCTTAATCTGCCCCTTGCTCCCTGTAGCCCCAGCCCTGCAGAGGGGACAGGCAGGGCCCCCCCTCCGCCCCTCCTCTCGCCCAGGGGTTAACCTCTGCCCCCCCGCCTGGTACCTGTCATAGGCGCAGTGGGTCCGGGCGCGCACTGTGGTATTGACGCTGTCCCCGATCAGCCAGTGGAAGTTGGGGTCCTGGCGCAGCTGAATGGCCCCCCAGGCACTGGGGGGGACATAGGCCCCACCTGCGTTTAAGTCCCCCAGCACCATCACGTTCTGGGGGGGACAGGAAGACGGGAGCCAGGTTGCCTGGGTCCTGTTCCCTCCCCCTGGTGCTCCTACCCCCTTCTCCTTCCCTGCCAGACCCCTGGGTCCCCTTCCCCCCACCCTGGGACTGTCCCCTGGTGCCCCCACCCCCTTCTTCCCTGCTGGACGCCTGGGTCCCATTCTCTTTCACCCCACCCCGGGACTGTCCCCTTCCCTCCCCATGGTGCTCCCGCCCCCTTCTCCTTCCCTGCTGGACACCTGGCAAATGAAATTTAATGTGGATAAATGTAAAGTAATGCACATTGGAAAAAATAACCCCAACTCTACATACAATATGATGGGGGCTAATTTAGCTACAACCAATCAGGAAAAAGACCTGGGAGTCCTTGTGCATAGTTCTCTGAAGGCATCCACGCAGTGTGCAGCGGCAGTCAAAAAAGCAAACAGGATGTTAGGAATCATTAAAAAAGGGATAGAGAATAAGTCGGAGAATATCTTATTGCCCTTATACAAATCCATGGTGCGCCCACATCTAGAATACTGCGTACAAATGTGGTCTCCTCATCTCAAAAAGGATATACTGGCACTAGAAAAGGTTCCGAGAAGGGCAACTAAAATGATTAGGGGTTTGGAACGGGTCCCATATGAAGAGAGATTAAAGAGGCTAGGACTTTTTAGCTTGGAAAAGAGGAGACTAAGGGGGGATATGATAGAGGTATATAAAATTATGAGTGGTGTGGAGGAAGTAAATAAGGAAAAGTTATTTACTTGTTCCCAAAATAGAAGAACTAGGGGCCACTCAATGAAATTGGCGTGCAGCAGGTTTAAAACAAATCAAAGGAAGTTCTTCTTCACACAGCGCACAGTCAACCTGTGGAACTCCTTACCTGAGGAGGCTGTGAAGGCTAGGACTATAACAGGGTTTAAAAGAGAGCTGGATAAATTCATGGAGGCTAAGTCCATAAATGGCTATTAGCCGGGATGGGTAATGAATGGTGTCCCTAGCCTCTGTCTGTCAGAGGGGGGTGATGGATGGCAGGAGAGAGATCGCTTGATCACACCTGTCGGGTTCACTCACTCCGGGGCACCTGGCATTGGCCACTGTCGGTAGACAGGATGCTGGGCTAGATGGACCTTTGGTCTGACCCAGTATGGCTGTTCTTACGTTCTTTCCCCCGTACCTGGGTTCCCCAGCGCTGGCTCAGTTCCTGGCAGAGCCCATGGAGCCGATGGATCTCGTGGGGTGCGTCCCGGGGGCTGGCGTGATGGGAGAGCAGCACAAAGTCCTTGATGGCTGGGAAGGGGGAGCTGTTAGTGGGGGGTCCCCGATTCCCCACTCCCGGCCCCAGGCAGCGCCCGGGGGAAGGGGGACCCACCTGTGCTCGGTGCGTGGAAGCGGGCAGCAAAAGGTCCCCGGGCGAAGTCTCCAGCCTCCCCAAACTGGCACCAGTCCGTGACCGTCACCAGGTCTGCCCTGGGGGAGAGCACAGCGCGGTGAGGCGGCCCAGGGGCTTCCCACCCCAGGGCCCCCGGCTCCGGGCTGGCTCCCCCGGGGGGGGGGGCTGCTGTTACCGGTACACGAAGATGATCTGCTCCTTGTAGGTCCCGCGCCCGAGTCTCCGGCTGCCCAGCTGGGCGTAGCTGTGCGAGGGATCGAACCTGCCCCAGGGGAGAGGGGACATCAGCGGGCTCCCCCCACCCTCTCAGTGGACCCAGGAGTCCTGGTTCCCAGACACCCCCCCCACACACACACACACATTGCTGGGGTGGGAGCCCAGGGCCCCTGGCCGCCCGGTACCTGTTCAGCTCCCGCAGCAGGGCGGCCACAGCCTGCCCCTTGGCGTCTCGCACCTCCTGCACCGCGGCGATGTCACAGCGCGCCAGGATCTGCAGAGAGACGCCTGCTGGGGGGGGAGCTGGGCTCCTACCCCCCCCCCCCGCCGGGTGAGGAACAGTCCCCCCCCCCAGCCAGCACCTGCCAGGATCTGCAGAGACACGCCTGCTGGGGGGGGAGCTGGGCTCTTAACCCCCCCCCCCCGCCGGGTGAGGAACAGTCCCCCCCCCAGCCAGCACCTGCCAGGAGTGGCAGAGACACGCCTGCTGGGGGGGGAGCTGGGCTCTTAACCCCCCCCCCACCGGGCTCTTAAAACCCCCCCCCCCAACCAGCCAGCACCTGCCAGGAGCGGCAGAGAGACGCCTGCTGGGGGGGGAGCTGGGCTCTTAAACCCCCCCCCCACCGGGTGAGGAACCCCACCCCCCAGCCAGCACCTGCCAGGAGCGGCAGAGATGCCTGCACAGTGGGGGAGCTGGGTGCTTTTCTCCCCCCCTCCCCCGTCAGCACCTGCACCAGGGCGCCCGTCACGCTGCCCCCCCCCCCAGTCAGCACCTGCACCAGGGCGCCCGTCACGCTGCCCCCCCCCCCCAGTCAGCACCTGCACCAGGGCGCCCGTCACGCTGCCCCCCCCCCAGTCAGCACCTGCACCAGGGCGCCCGTCACGCTGCCCCCCCCCAGTCAGCACCTGCACCAGGCGCCCGTCACGCTGCCCCCCCCCCAGTCAGCACCTGCACCAGGGCGCCCGTCACGCTGCCCCCCCCCCCCAGTCAGCACCTGCACCAGGGCGCCCGTCACGCTGCCCCCCCCCAGTCAGCACCTGCACCAGGGCGCCCGTCACGCTGCCCCCCCCCCAGTCAGCACCTGCACCAGGGCGCCCGTCACGCTGCCCCCCCCCCAGTCAGCACCTGCACCAGGGCGCCCGTCACGCTGCCCCCCCCCCCAGTCAGCACCTGCACCAGGGCGCCCGTCACGCTGCCCCCCCCCAGTCAGCACCTGCACCAGGCGCCCGTCACGCTGCCCCCCCCCCGTCAGCACCTGCACCAGGGCGCCCGTCACGCTGCCCCCCCCCGTCAGCACCTGCACCAGGGCGCCCGTCACGCTGCCCCCCCCCAGTCAGCACCTGCACCAGGCGCCCGTCACGCTGCCCCCCCCCCCCCAGTCAGCACCTGCACCAGGGCGCCCGTCACGCTGCCCCCCCCCGTCAGCACCTGCACCAGGGCGCCCGTCACGCTGCCCCCCCCCCAGTCAGCACCTGCACCAGGCGCCCGTCACGCTGCCCCCCCCCCCCGTCAGCACCTGCACCAGGGCGCCCGTCACGCTGCCCCCCCCCCAGTCAGCACCTGCACCAGGGCGCCCGTCACGCTGCCCCCCCCCAGTCAGCACCTGCACCAGGCGCCCGTCACGCTGCCCCCCCCCCAGTCAGCACCTGCACCAGGGCGCCCGTCACGCTGCCCCCCCCCCCAGTCAGCACCTGCACCAGGGCGCCCGTCACGCTGCCCCCCCCCAGTCAGCACCTGCACCAGGGCGCCCGTCACGCTGCCCCCCCCCAGTCAGCACCTGCACCAGGGCGCCCGTCACGCTGCCCCCCCCCCAGTCAGCACCTGCACCAGGGCGCCCGTCACGCTGCCCCCCCCCCAGTCAGCACCTGCACCAGGGCGCCCGTCACGCTGCCCCCCCCCAGTCAGCACCTGCACCAGGCGCCCGTCACGCTGCCCCCCCCCCAGTCAGCACCTGCACCAGGGCGCCCGTCACGCTGCCCCCCCCCCCGTCAGCACCTGCACCAGGGCGCCCGTCACGCTGCCCCCCCCCAGTCAGCACCTGCACCAGGCGCCCGTCACGCTGCCCCCCCCCCAGTCAGCACCTGCACCAGGGCGCCCGTCACGCTGCCCCCCCCCGTCAGCACCTGCACCAGGGCGCCCGTCACGCTGCCCCCCCCCCAGTCAGCACCTGCACCAGGCGCCCGTCACGCTGCCCCCCCCCCCGTCAGCACCTGCACCAGGGCGCCCGTCACGCTGCCCCCCCCCGTCAGCACCTGCACCAGGGCGCCCGTCACGCTGCCCCCCCCCGTCAGCACCTGCACCAGGGCGCCCGTCACGCTGCCCCCCCCCCCAGTCAGCACCTGCACCAGGGCGCCCGTCACGCTGCCCCCCCCCCGTCAGCACCTGCACCAGGGCGCCCGTCACGCTGCCCCCCCCCCCCGTCAGCACCTGCACCAGGGCGCCCGTCACGCTGCCCCCCCCCCGTCAGCACCTGCACCAGGGCGCCCGTCACGCTGCCCCCCCCCCGTCAGCACCTGCACCAGGGCGCCCGTCACGCTGCCCCCCCCCCCCGTCAGCACCTGCACCAGGGCGCCCGTCACGCTGCCCCCCCCCAGTCAGCACCTGCACCAGGGCGCCCGTCACGCGGGGGTCGCCCGCCTTGGCCTCCCCAAAGCCGTGCGCGTTGAAGGCGCAGATCTTGAAGCCGGCGCTGGACAGGCGCAGGCCGAGGAGCAGCAGGGCCAGCGGGTGCATGGTGGGGCCAGGGGACCAGGCCGGTGGGTCTCTGCCCGCGGCTGCTCGTTGGCTGCTGAGTCGGCAGCGGGGGGGGGGGGGGCGGCGTCCTTTGTCCCTCGGGGGGGACGGACACGTGCAGGGCAGAGAACAGCCTGGGCTGAGCCAGCGTCCCTGGGCTGGGCCCCACATAGAACCCAGGAGTCCTGGCCCCAGCGCCCCCCCCCTCCCAGAGCCGAGGAGAGAAACCAGGGGTGCAGCCTCCCCCCTCTAACCGCTAGTCACCACTCCCCTCCCACAGCTGGGACAGAACCCGTCTCTCGGAGTGCGGGACGCTGGGACAGACGCTCCCGGGCTGCCCCCCAGGTGGCTTGTGGGGTGAAGAGAGGAGCTGGTGCCAGCTGGGGGGGTCTCTAGCCCCAGGGGGGGTCGCCATTGGCCCTGGGCCTCGCTAGCTGCCTGCTCAAGGTGCCCCGACATCCCTGTCCAGCCCTCCCCACCAGGACCCTACCCTGGGGGTGATGCTGACAGACAAATCGGGGGGGGGGGGTGGGTTGAAGGAACAGGAATCCTGCTAGCCAGGCAGGCCCCAAAGGGTTAAACTAGCCACCAGCTGGGGGGAGCCCCTGTATACCTGCCCCCCCCCCAAGTGAGGGACCCATGGCGTTGCTGTGTCCCGCGAGGGGGTCCCCATGTCACAGGCCCCCAGCGCAACCCCAGGCAAGGGCTTCCCGGATCCCTAGCTGTGCCCCACCCCAGAGGGGGCTGCAGGGTGGGGGGGGGGTCACACTGGACCTGATCCGTCTGAGCTGGGGCTGCTGGGTCTCACTGCTGCTTCCGCTGGGCGTGTCGTGCCAAGGCCGTGCCCCACTGCGGAGGGGGGGGGTCTGTCATTGTGGGCAGGACGCCTGGGTTCTCCTGGGCCTTGCTCCCAGCTTGTGTTAATTACCTAGCGCTGCAGCCATCCTCTCACGCCTGGCTCGGGCACCCCCAGCGTGTCCTGGCCTTAGGCCGGCAGCCCCGTCGCTGGGCTCAGGCAGCCCCTGGCACGGTGGGGCGGGGGGGGGGGGCTGCCCCGATGTGCCCGAAGAGTGGGGACATGCGGGGGCTCAGCCGAGAGCATTAACAGGCCAGGTATTGCTTCCCCCACCGCAGTTAACCTGTGGAACTCACTGCCACTGCATGGGGTGGAGACCAGACGTGTAACCGGTTCGGTGAGCTGGGCGGGGCCAGGACTTGGGGTGCCCCTGACGCCTGCCATGGGCCCTGTGGACCTGGTGGGAGTTGGCTCAGGTCTGGATGGGGCCCCTCACCCGGGTGTCTGGACAGGAAGTGAGCACTGGCCGGGGGGGGGCCGGGGAGAGCTGGGAACCAGGACTCCTGGGTTCTGTCCCTGGGCCCAGTTCATGCTCCACCTCTCAGCTCCGAGGGGGCGGGGCACAGTGATCCTAGCTCCGCCCCCACCCATCTGCTCTCTGCTGCCACCTGGTGGCTGCTGTCCAGTGGCCCAGGCACAGCGGGGCGCAGCAGGGAGCCCCCCACTTTGGCCGGGGCTGGGGGCCCGGGATCCGTGCGCGCCTCCCCCCTTGGCGCTGGGATCCAGGCTGGGCTGGGGAGTGACTGGATGCTGTGGGAGTTCCCCGGGGGGGGGGGGGCACGCAGATTGATCGGTTGTGTCTCCCTGAAGGTGCCCCCCCCCCTCGGCACGTGCTGCTGCCTCCCCATCTCCCCTCCCAGGCATCCGCTGCTCCCCCCCCCCATTTCACCCCTTGGCACGTGCTGCTGCCCCCCCCACCTCGAAGTTGGTGCTTTGCTTCTGTCCCGGCTCCCCACCCGCTTGGGAAGTGGCAGCAGGGCCCCCTCCCCCGGTGCCCAGCCCCGCCCCACTGCAGTTGGGAGCCCCTGGCGGGGTTTAGGGTCTGGGGGGCTGGTGAGTCGCTAGCCACAAAGACACCGAGACTCCGGAGTCGGGGAGTTTTACCCACGAAAGCTTCTGCCCAAATCACTCGGTTCGTCTCTGGGGTGCCCCCCGCCCTCCCGCCTCGTTTTTCTGGGGGGGCGCGGGTCGCTCTGTCCCCCCCTCCAGTGGGATTTGAACTCGCAGCCCCTGCCCCCTCCAGCCGAATGCTCCAGGCCCAGGACCTGGGGGATGGGCTCCAGCCGCGAGCGGGTCTCAGGCGAGAGGTTTCTGCATCTTCCCGGGGGCAGCCCCTCGTCTAGTGTCCCCCGAGGTCCGTGCGCCCGGCAGCGCTGAGGGGGGAGCCCAGAGACAGCAGCGTGGCCAAGACCAGCAGGGCCCGGCCAGCCGGCCGGCTCCCCCGTGGGGCTGTGTTCAGTGCCAGTCGCACCTCCACCGGATAATGGTCACTGACCTCCAGCGCCTGGGGCAGGGAGGAGACGGGGGTCACGGAGGGGCGGGGGAGCCCCCAGCTCTGTATCTCCGCCGCGCTGCTCCCCAGGGGTTCCCTTCCAGGGCCCCGGGACAGGGGAGGAGACGGGGGTCATGGAGGGGCGGGGGAGCCCCCAGCTCTGTATCTCTGCCACGCTGCTCCCCAGGGGTTCCCTTCCAGGGGCCCGGCAGCGCAGGGGGCCGGGTCGCAGGGAGCCTGACCCACAGGCCGGAGGGGTTCGCCTCGAGCTGTGGGACAGAGACCTGCCCCCCCCCCCCCGGTCTGTACCTGGGTCTCCGTCAGCCCGAACGCGCCGGGGAAGTCGAAGGGCTGGGCTGAGCCGGGCACCACGCGCTCCAGGCAGCGCTCCCCGTGCACCACGATCCTGCAGGGGAAGGGGGGGCGGGTTACAGCTCCCGGCATCCCCAGAGGCCCCCCCGCCCCCCCCCCCCCCGCCGGCCCCACCTGTCGTAGGCGCAGCAGGTGCTGTTCCGCACCGTGGTGTCCGTGGTGTCGGCACCGTCTCCAATCAGCCAGTGGGAAGCCGGGCTCGCGCCGCAGCCGGATCTGCCCCAGCGCTTCTTAGCCACGTAG
Source organism: Sternotherus odoratus (assembly GCA_032164245.1). Lineage (NCBI taxonomy): Eukaryota > Metazoa > Chordata > Testudines > Kinosternidae > Sternotherus > Sternotherus odoratus. Next base: position 15,500 of record JAVMKO010000060.1, read on the forward strand.
CCGCAGTCGGCGTTAAAGTCCCCAGGAACATGACGTCCTGGGGGCAGAGAAAACCTCCAGACTCCTGGGTTCTGGGGGGGGGCTAGGAGCCCCAGGACTCCTGGGTTCTATGGGGGGGTAGGAGCCCCAGGACTCCTGGGTTCTGGGGGGGGGCTAGGAGCCCCAGGACTCCTGGGTTCTATGGGGGGCTAGGAGCCCCAGGACTCCTGGGTTCTATGGGGGGGGCTAGGAGCCCCAGGACTCCTGGTTCTATGGGGGGGTAGGAGCCCCAGACTCCTGGGCTCCGTTCTCAGGGTGCTGTCAGTGTCCCTGGCCGGCCCCCTCCTCACCTCGGTCCCCAGTGGGCCTGGACATCCAGGAAGACGTCATAGAGCGCATCAATCTCCGCCTCGGCTTCTTGGGCACCGTGTGTGCTGGGGACGAGCACCAGGCTGGGGGAGGGCTGGCAGGGAAAGGAAGAGAAACTACAGGGTAGAGAACCAGGCGGTCCGGACTCCACACCCCTCCCCCCGCACCCCACTCCCCTCCCAGCAGAACCCAGGTGTCTGGACTCCACACCCTCCCCCCGCACCCCACTCCCCTCCAGCAGAACCCAGGTGTCCGGACTCCACACCCCTCCCCCCACCCCACTCCCCTTCCAGCAGAACCCAGGCGTCCGGACTCCACACCCCCCCCCCGCAACCCACTCCCCTCCCAGCAGAACCCAGGTGTCCGGACTCCACACCCCTCACCACACCCCACTCCTCTCCCAGCAGAACCCAGGTGTCTGGACTCCACACCCCTCCCCCCGCACCCCACTCCCCTCCCAGCAGAACCCAGGCGTCCGGACTCCACACCCCTCCCCCCGCACCCCACTCCCTCCCAGCAGAACCCAGGTGTCCGGACTCCACACCCCTCACCACACCCCACTCCTCTCCCAGCAGAACCAGGTGTCCGGACTCCACACCCCTCACCACACCCCACTCCTCTCCAGCAGAACCCAGGTGTCCGGACTCCACACCCCTCCCCCCGCACCCCACTCCCCTCCCAGCAGAACCCAGGCGTCCGGACTCCACACCCCTCCCCCCACCCCACTCCCCTCCCAGCAGAACCCAGGCGTCCTGGCCCACACTCACCTTGGCTGGGCAGGCTGAAACGTGCGAGAAAGGGTTCGCGGGCGAAAGCGTCTGGCCTGGCGGGGTTCTCGTCCCGGTAGACGTAGGAGTCCAGGAGCTGGGTGCGGCCGGACCTGAGGGCAGGGGCAGGGTTGGGGGAGGTTCGGGGGGGGGGGGTGTCCGAGCCGAGCGCCGGGGCCGGGCCGCACTCACCGGTACACGAAGACGTAGCGCTCCTGGTAATTCCAGCTCCAGCAGCGGGCTGCTCAGGCCGTGTAGGAGTCGGGGCCTGCGGACCTAGGGGCAGGAGGGGAGGGGGTGAGGGGGAGCCCAGCGGTGCCCCTCCGTCCAGCCCCCCACATCCCTGCCCCTCATAACCCACCTGTGCAGGGCGCTGACCAGCGCGGGCACGGCCTGCCCCCTTGGCATCCATCACCTCCTGCAGCACCGCGATGTCACAGCGAGAGACAATCTGTAGGGGCAGGGCTCGTTACTAACATCTGCATATGCAAATCACACCCCACCACCTCCTACCTCCCCCCCGCCCCACTCCCTGTGCCCCCCGACTCGCCTTGACCAGCGTGCCCATGACGGTGGCCTTGGCCGCCTTGGGGCCGGCGAAGCGCTGCAGGTTGAAGGCACAGATCCGAAGGGGGCCCCGGTGGGGCACAGCAGCAGCAGGGCACAGAGGCAGCGGAGGGGCAGCCCCATGGCGAGGGGAGCGGCTCAGTCCTGGGCAAGCCCTGCAAGAGAAGGACAGATGGACGGACCCAGCCAGGTGGAGGGTTGTGGGGCAGATGGACAGGAAGGGGGGGGGTCAAATCTACAGGGGGCTTCCTGGGGGCTAAATATAGCAACAACAAAAAAACCCAGGCTGCCTCTGGTTCCGTCCCTCACAACACCCTCCCCCCGTGCCCAGAGAGCCCCACCACAAACCTCTGCCCCCCCCAGAGCCCCCCCTCCGCCCCAGACAGCTCCTGCCCCACCCCCCAAGACTCCCCCTAAAATCCCCCCTTTGCCTTCCCCTCCCCCCAGATAGCCCTGCCCCCCCCCCCCCCAAGGTCAGTGTGAGCCCAAGATACTCCTGCACCTGTGGGGAGAAATTAAAACACTGGGTCCCACTGGTTAGTCCTGGGTATCCCCCCGGGTGACCAGATGTCCGGATTTTATAGGGACAGTCCCGATTTTGGGTCTTTTTCTTACATAGGCTCCTAATCCCCCCACACCCGACCTGATTCTCACATTTGCTGTATGGCCACCCCACCCCTGCTGCCGCCCCAGCCGCCTGTCCCCTCACAGGGCTCTGCAGTGTCACCCTCCCCTGCAGTGGGGGTGGGGGGCAGCCTCAAGGACCCAGGACAGGAAGTGGGGGGAGGGGACCTGGGGAGGGGAACCCAGGGCTGGGACAGGAAGTGGGGTGGGTGGCTGCAATTTGCCCCCCCCCCCCCAGCCAGGCCAGCAACCTGAGGGGAGCTCCACTGAGGACCAAACTCCGCCCCCCAGCCCAGATAGCTCCCCACCGGGGTGGGGCAGATCTGACCCCCCCAACCCAGCCAGGGAGCCCAGCCTCACCCTCCTCTCCCGATGCCCCAGGCTGGCTGCAATGGCTGCTCCACCCACACGCTCCAGCTCCCCCCCCCCCGCCCTCCAGGGTTTCACTTCCCCCTCTCCCTGCCAGCCCCACCCCACAGGGGACAGGAGGTTGCCGGGATCCCCGCCCTGCTGCAGGTACCCACGGAACAGGCCTGTAGGGCCATGCGCTGCCAGGCAAACCCTGGAACAGCCACGGGCACTAACATGAACCCGCACACGCAGTGACACGCTAAGGGACACGTGTCAAACAGGGGCCTGGAGCGCGTGACTCAAGAGGAGAGGCTGAGAGAACTGGGATTGTTTAGTCTGCAGAGAGAAGACTGAGGGGGGATTTGATAGCAGCTTTCAACTACCTGAAAGGGGTTCCAAAGAGGATGGATCTAGACTGTTCTCAGTGGTACCAGATGACAGAACAAGGAGTAATGGTCTCAGGTCGAAGGGGGGGAGGTTTAGGTTGGGTATTAGGAGGGGGGTGAAGCGCTGGGATGGGGTCCCCAGGGAGGTCTAGGTTGGGTATTAGATTTCGGGCCTGGCCGGGGTGACGGAGTCGGGCTCGGTCCTGGGTCGATCAGGGGGTTGGACTGGAACCTCCTGGGCCCCTCCCGCCCGGAGTGTCTCCGATTGTGGCGCTGACTCGTGCGCAGCGCCACGGGGCGTGAAACACGCTGACTCGTGCGCAGCGCCACGGGGCGTGAAACACGCTGACTCGTGCGCAGCGCCACGGGGCGTGAAACACGCTGACTCGTGCGCAGCGCCACGGGGCGTGAAACACCCTGACTCGTGCGCAGCGCCACGGGGCGTGAAACACCCTGACTCGTGCGCAGCGCCACGGGGTGTGAAACACGCTGACTCGTGCGCAGCGCCACGGGGTGTGAAACACGCTGACTCGTGCGCAGCGCCACGGGGCGTGAAACACCCTGACTCGTGCGCAGCGCCACGGGGTGTGAAACACGCTGACTCGTGCGCAGCGCCACGGGGTGTGAAACACGCTGACTCGTGCGCAGCGCCACGGGGCGTGAAACACGCTGACTCGTGCGCAGCGCCACGGGGCGTGAAACACGCTGACTCGTGCGCAGCGCCACGGGGCGTGAAACACCCTGACTCGTGCGCAGCGCCACGGGGCGTGAAACACCCTGACTCGTGCGCAGCGCCACGGGGTGTGAACACGCTGACTCGTGCGCAGCGCCACGGGGTGTGAAATACGCCAGCAGGGTCACGAGTCGCCGTGAGGTCATTCGCACCCGCCTGGCGTGAGGTCATCGTGTGGGGCCAGGACCTGACTGGATTCACCCAAGAGTTCTGAAAGAACTCAAATGTGAAATTGCGGCACTATTAACGAGGGTTTGTAACCTGTCCTTTAAATCGGCTACTGTGCCCAGTGACTGGAAGATAGCTAATGTAACGCCAATATTTAAAAAGGCTCTAGAGGTGATCCTGGCAATTACAGACCAGTCAGTCTAACGTCCGTACCGGGAAAATTAGTTGAAACAATAGTAAAGAATAAAATTGTCAGACACATAGAAGAGCATAAATTGTTGGGCAAAAGTCAACATGGTTTCTGCAAAGGGAAATCGTGTCTTACTAATCTATTAGAGTTCTTTGAAGGGGTCAGCAAACATGTGGACAAGGGGGATCCGGTGGACATAGTGTACTTAGATTTCCAGAAAGCCTTTGACAAGGTCCCTCACCAAAGGCTCTTACGTAAATTAAGCTGCCATGGGATAAGAGGGAAGATCTTCTCATGGATTGAAAACTGGTTAAAAGACAGGGAACAAAGGGTAGGAATAAATGGAACTTTTTCAGAATGGAGAGGGGTAACTAGTGGTGTTCCCCAAGGGTCAGTCCTGGGACCGATCCTATTCAACTTATTTATAAATGATTTGGAGGAAGGGGTAAACAGTGATGTGGCAAAGTTTGCAGATGATACTAAACTGCTCAAAGTAGTAAGGACCAAAGCAGACTGTGAAGAACTTCAAAAAGATCTCACTAAACTAAGTGATTGGGCAACAAAATGGCAAATGAAATTTAATGTGGATAAATGTAAAGTAATGCACATTGGAAAAAATAACCCCAACTATACATACAATATGATGGGGGCTAATTTAGCTACAACCAATCAGGAAAAAGACCTGGGAGTCCTTGTGCATAGTTCTCTGAAGGCATCCACGCAGTGTGCAGCGGCAGTCAAAAAAGCAAACAGGATGTTAGGAATCATTAAAAAGGGATAGAGAATAAGTCGGAGAATATCTTATTGCCTTATACAAATCCATGTTGCGCCCACATCTAGAATACTGCGTACAAATGTGGTCTCCTCATCTCAAAAAGGATATACTGGCACTAGAAAAGGTTCAGAGAAGGGCAACTAAAATGATTAGGGGTTTGGAACGGGTCCCATATGAAGAGAGATTAAGGAGGCTAGGACTTTTTAGCTTGGAAAAGAGGAGACTAAGGGGGGATATGATAGAGGTATATAAAATTATGAGTGGAGTGGAGGAAGTGAATAAGGAAAAGTTATTTACTTGTTCCCAAAATAGAAGAACTAGGGCCATTCAATGAAATTGGCATGCAGCAGGTTTAAAACAAATCAAAGGAAGTTCTTCTTCACACAGCGCACAGTCAACCTGTGGAACTCCTTACCTGAGGAGGCTGTGAAGGCTAGGACTATAACAGGGTTTAAAGAGAGCTGGATAAATTCATGGAGGCTAAGTCCATAAATGGCTATTAGCCGGGATGGGTAATGAATGTGTCCCTAGCCTCTGTCTGTCAGAGGCGGGTGATGGATGGCAGGAGAGAGATCGCTCGATCATACCTGTTAGGTTCACTCGCTCTGGGGCACCTGCCATTGGCCACGGTCGGTGGACAGGACACGGGGCTGCAGGGAACTTTGGCCACGGTCGGTGGACAGGACACGGGGCTGCAGGGACCTTTGGCCACGGTCGGTAGACAGGACACGGGGCTGCAGGGACCTTTGGCCACGGTCGGTGGACAGACACGGGGCTGCAGGACCTTTGGCCACGGTCGGTGGACAGGACACGGGGCTGGAGGGACCTTTGGCCACGGTCGGTGGACAGGACACGGGGCTGGAGGGACCTTTGCCACGGGTCGGTGGACAGGACACGGGGCTGGAGGGACCTTTGGCCACGGTCGGTGGACAGGACACGGGGCTGGAGGGACCTTTGGCCACGGTCGGTGGACAGGACACGGGGCTGGAGGGACCTTTGGCCACGGTCGGTGGACAGGACACGGGCGGAGGGACCTTTGCCACGGTCGGTGGACAGGACACGGGGCTGGAGGGACCCTTGGTCTGACCCCGTCCGGCCGTTCTTATGTCACCAGATTTGTGTGGCCCTGACCTCACCACAGCAGGTGGTGACGTGACTGCGCGTGTTTATGACGTCATCAGCTCGGGCCTGGCGTCACCGGGCGGCGCGCTTGCCAGCACTTCCTGCTTCTCTATGCTGCGCCTGCCCCGGGCCGCTCTAGCCGCCCGGCCCTGCTCGGCTCGTCTGCCCTGAGGGGACGGGCCTGTTCTGCCGCCGCTCTCTGTGGTCCGGAACCCGGAAGTTGGCCGCTCTACCCATCGCGTCTCGTATGCTCCGAGTCCTCCGAGCTCTTCGCGGCGCTGTGCGACACCAGCATTTCCGGCCGAGCCGGGCGCGCTTTACGGCCGGTGGGGCCGACGGTGGCCGAAGGCGTTCGCGACAGTGCGGAGGAGGCCGGGGCGCTTTACAGCCGCGGGGAGGTGGGGGGGGGGGAAATGGGGGGAGGACCGACGGGGGGAGGGTCGGGGGCCGATGGTGGCGGTAGGGGGCGGGGTTTGATGGAGAGGGGAGGGCGATGGGGGAGGGGCGGGTTTGAGGGGAGGGGAGGGGCGATGGGGGAGGGGTGGGGTTCGGTGGAGAGGGGAGGGGCGATGGGGGAGGGGCGGGTTTGATGGAGAGGGGAGGGGCGATGGGGGAGGGGCGGGGTTCGGTGGAGAGGGGAGGGGCGATGGGGGAGGGGCGGGGTTTGAGGGAGGGGAGGGCGATGGGGGAGGGGTGGGGTTCGGTGGAGAGGGGAGGGGCGATGGGGGAGGGGCGGGGTTTGAGGGGAGGGGCGATGGGGGAGGGGTGGGGTTCGGTGGAGAGGGGAGGGGCGATGGGGGAGGGGCGGGTTTGAGGGGAGGGGAGGGGCGATGGGGGAGGGGTGGGGTTCGGTGGAGAGGGAGGGGCGATGGGGGAGGGGCGGGGTTTGAGGGGAGGGGAGGGGCGATGGGGGAGGGGTGGGGTTCGGTGGAGAGGGAGGGGCGATGGGGAGGGGCGGGGTTTGAGGGGAGGGGCGATGGGGGAGGGGTGGGGTTCGGTGGAGAGGGGAGGGGCGATGGGGGAGGGGCGGGGTTTGAGGGGAGGGGAGGGGCGATGGGGGAGGGGTGGGGTTCGGTGGAGAGGGGAGGGGCGATGGGGAGGGGCGGGGGTTTGAGGGGAGGGGAGGGGCGATGGGGGAGGGGTGGGGTTCGGTGGGGAGGGGAGGGGCGATGGGGGAGGGGCGGGGTTTGGTGGAGAGGGGAGGGGTGATGGGGGAGGGGCGGGGTTTGATGGAGAGGGGAGGGGCAATGGGGGAGGTGGGGTTGGGGGGGCTGTAGCCAAATGGTGACGGCAGCCTGTCTCTGCAGGGGGCCGGACGATGCCCCTGGAGGTGCCTTGGCCCTTCCCGCCGGCCCCCCGGTTGCCCTGGACCCTGGCCAGCCGCCTGGTCACCGGCCTGGTGGGCACCTACAGCTGTTTCTGGACGAGTGAGTGTCTGGCCCCCCAGAGCCCCTGAACCCCCCCCCACCCGCCCTCCACCGTCCTACTCCTGTGCCCCCCCCACCAGCCTCTGACATCTCCACACCCCTTGCTCCACAGACCCCGTCACTGCCCCACCATGGTGGTTCTTGGGGTGCCCCAGGTTGCAAGTTGCCTGGTCGTTACCCCCCCCCCCACACCACCCCCCTGCCATCTTGCTCGTGGGTATCAGCTCACCTCTCGCCTGGCCACCTCCAGGCTGTTAGTGGGAGGCACGCCCCAAATCCTGCTGGTTCCTGGGGCCCCCCATCCTGCTTCCGTGCCACCAGATGCTGACCCCCCATACCTCCCCCCACGTCCCTCCTCCTCTTATAGCTCCCCTCCCACCAGGTACTGGCCCGATCACCCAGACCAGGTCTCCCCTGGCTGCTCCCCCCCACATCTAAGTTGCTCCCCCTCCCCCGCAGGGCGCATGAACCGGGCTGCGGGTCCATAACAAGGAGGTTCTGTATGATCTGGTCGAGTGGCGCCAGCCCGGCACCCCCCTCATCACCGTGTCTAACCACCAGTCCTGCATGGATGACCCCCATCTTTGGGGTAGGCGCTGGGGGGGGTGGAGGCTGTGCCAGCTACACCCCATCTCTGGGGTAGGCGGTGCGGGATCCCATCCCTGGGGGAACCCCTGGAGAGTGTGGCTGGGAGGGGGATTTTGCATGCGGGGTGGGGGCAGAGCTCCTTTTGTCGGGGAGCGGGGCTGGTTCTTGGTGTTATTCCTGCTCCCCTCCGAGCAGTCCATGGGGAGAACAGACCCCTCCCCACATCAGTTTTCTCCCTGGGGGCTGGTGTCTGGCTGAGATTCCCCCAGTAATTGTTCTCCCGCCCCCAATTTCCAGGTATATTGAAGCTTCGGCACGTCTGGAACCTGAAGAAGATGCGCTGGTGAGTGGGGGGAGACACTGGGGAGGGCTGAATGAGGGGAGTTTGTGGGGACCCCTCCCCATCAATCATCCCCATAACCTGCTGGGGGGGCCTCTCCCTCTCCATGGGGGTCCCACATTGTGCTGGAGGGTCCGAGGCAGGCCGTCCTATAGGGGCCCCACCCCACTGGCCTCTGAGCAGCGAGGGGGGGGGCCAGCAGTGCTGCGGGGGGGGGGGGTTGTGGGCCCCCCCATGTATGTGTTATGTGCTCCCCCCTCAGGACCCCCACGGCCGCTGACATCTGCTTCACCCGAGAGTTGCACTCACGCTTCTTCAGCCTGGGCCAGTGCGTTCCCGTGTGCCGAGGTGAGGGGGGCAGGTGGGGGGGCTGCGGCCCGTGGGATGCTATGGGAGGAGGTTTGTGGGCCGGCGCAGGATGGGGAGGGGGCAGCTGTGGGCGGGGTGCTCATGGCTTTGCCCCCCCAGGGGATGGCGTCTATCAGAAGGGGATGGATTTCATCCTGGAGAAGCTGAACGCGGAGACTGGGTGCACATTTTCCGGAGGGTAAGGAAGGGCCGCTGCCGAGGGGGCTGGGCACCGCCCATTCTGGGGGAGACGGGGGGGGTGGGGGCAAGGGTAGGGCTGGGCGCGTGGGGGGGCGGCAAGGTGCAGTGCGGAATGGGGGGGGGAGGAGCTCTCTTGGGGGCTGGCAGAGGGTCTCCTTGCATCCCCCAATCCACCTCTCTCTCCTCCCTCCCAGGCAAGGTGAACATGAGCCAGGAATTCATGCGCTTCAAGTGGGGTGAGTGGGGGGGGGCAGGAGGGATAAAGGGGCGGCTCCCCTTTCTAACCGCTCCTCTCTCTGCCCCCCAGGGATTGGGCGACTCCTGGCTGAGTGCCGGCAGCACCCCATCATCCTGCCCCTTTGGCACATCGGTGAGGCTGGGCCGGGCCCCCCAAATCTCCTGTCAGCCCAGGGGAGGGGGGTTGCTGGAGAGCATGGCACAGTGGGGGCGGAGGACGGTGGCTGGGTTGGGGGCGAGGGGTCATTAACCGTGGGGTGGAGGGGGCGGTGATTGGCCAGGGTGGGGAATGTGGGGAGGGGGGCAGGGGTTAGCTGGAGGACGGTGGCTGGTTGGGGGCGAGGGGTCGTTAACCCTGGGGCTGGAGGGGGCGGTGATTGCCCAGTGTGGGGAGGGGGTTGGAGGGGCTGTGGCAGTTAGCTGGGGAAGAGGCTGGGCACATGGGTTAGGGGATCACGTGTGGGGGGAGTGGGGAGGGATTGCGCCCCCCCATATTTAATACGCTCCCCCCCCCCCAGGTCTGAACGACGTCTTGCCCAACGCACCCCCGTACGTGCCCCGGGTCGGCCAGGTGGGTAGCTACGTAACACCAGCGGAGGGGGGATCGGAGCGTGGGGGCTCCCTGGCCTGGGCCGGGAGGCAGGATAGGCTCTTCACATTTATTGTAGGCCCTATATAAACAGCAGTTCTGGGGGGTGGGTCGGGGGGCAGGAGGCAGCAGGGTCCCCACTCAGCCTGGTGTCTCCTCCCCCCCCCCCCCCCAGCGGATCACCGTGTCATCGGGAACCCGTTCAGCGTCCAGCCGGTGCTGGAGCGACTCAGGCGGAGAACAAGTCAGCGGTGAGCTGGGGGGGCCATGGGGTGTAGGGAGTGATCTACAGGGAGGGGGGCAGTGACCAGCTGGGGGAGACCTGATGACTCTGGGGTGGGGGGCGTCTGGGCTTGGGGGGGAGTGGTGTCTCTGGGGGTGTGGCATAGGCGTGTCTGCGACCCCTGACCCCCCGTTTATCCCCCCCCGGTGGAGATGTACAGGGGCGTGTCTGGGACCCCTGACCCCCCGTTCCCCCACCCCAGGTGGAGATGCACAGGGCGTGTCTGGGACCCCTGACCCCCCGTCCCGCCTCCCCCAGGTGGAGATGTGCAGGGCGTGTCTGGGACCCCTGACCCCCCCGTTTCCCCCCCCCCCAGGTGGAGATGTGCAGGGCGTGTCTGGGACCCCTGACCCCCCCGTTTCCCCCCCCCCCCAGGTGGGAGATGTGCAGGGCGTGTCTGGGACCCCTGACCCCCCGTTTCCCCCCCCCAGGTGGAGATGCGCAGGGCGTGTCTGGGACCCCTGACCCCCCCGTTCCCCCCCCCCCAGGTGAGATGCGCAGGGCGTGTCT
>JAVMKO010000060.1:26253-81203 GCA_032164245.1 Sternotherus odoratus
GAAGGGCTGGCACGGGAGAGATGGGGGGCAGGAGGAGGGGGATGGGAACTGGGGGGCAGGAGGAGGGGGATGGGAACTGGGGGGCAGGGGGACTGGGGGGCAGGGGGATGGGAGAAGGGCTGGCATGGGGGGTCTGGGGGGCCGTAGGAGAGGGAGGGGGATAAGGTGATGGGGGCTGGTGAGGGTTACAGGGGCTGGGACCTGGAATGGGGAATTGGTGGGGGGTTGTGTCCCCTCGCTGGCAGGGCTAGGGGTGGTCGCAGTTGGGGGATGCAGGGCCAGGGGTGCAGCTAGTATTGGGGGGGGTGCAGTGGGGAGTAGGAGGAGTTGGGGGTCAGAGGGCAGGGGCCTGCCTGGAGCTGGGTCCTGAAGGAGTTTTACCTTTCTCCCCTGACCCTCGTGTGCCCCCCTGCCCCCCATGGGTCTTGTTTATGGAGGGTGCAAGGTGTGGGTGGTAGTGTGGAGGGGTGTGTGCAGGCGGACTACCTATGGGGAGAGGGATGCATAGGGGGTGTCTTGGGGGGTGTCTGTGATCGGCTTCCATACCTCTCTCTTACTAACTTTGGTAGCACAACTGAAGAGAGGGAATGGCTGACCCCACCCCACAACCTTGCCCCATAACCCCCACCCTGTGTACTCTGACAGCCTGGTTCTGGGCTCCCACTTCCCCCAGTCCAACTCAGCCAGTTTGGCAGCCTCGGCCAAGACACCCCCCCCCCCCCGCCAGTCTATCCCACCTCAGGCTCCTCCTCTCCCCATTCCCTCCCCAGGTTGGCGGGGACACCCGGTGACAGAGCAGAGAGGCCCCCCACGCATCCTGGCTGAGGGACGATCCCATGTGCCGGAGCTGCTGGAGACCAGGTGCCTGTGGGCCGTGAGACCCCCTGGTATGGCACAGGCCCTGTTGCTCCTGATGCTGCTGCTGGGTTCCTGGGCCCGGCTGGCCAGGGGGCAGCCGGCTGGCACGTATCTGAGCATGGGCGATGGCAGCACCCTGGAGTTCGACTTCCCCGAGAGGAGCCGGGGCATCATGGTGGTGTCCAGCCGCTACCTGAGCGCCAACGGGACGGCGGACGGTACCCAGCTCAGTGCAGCCTCGCTGGCGCCCACCGTGCTGACGGTGGAAAACATCAGCACCCAGTGCTGCGGGGCAGGGGGCTTTGTGGTGGCCATCCGCTCGGGTCCGGCTGGGCTGGCACCACTCCGGCTGCGCCTGCTGGACCAGCACCAGCTGGTGGAGGAGCGGAGTGAGTTCCGGGTGCGAGTGCTGCCGGGCGAGGAGCCGGAGCATCCGGGACTGGGCCACTTCTCGGAGAACCCACTGCTCTATGCCCTCCTGCCCCTCATCTTTGTCAACAAGTGCGCCTTTGGCTGCAAGGTGGAGCTGGAGGCGCTGCGGGACCTGGCGCGCCAACCCCACCCCATCCTCTTGGGCATCTTAGGCCAGTTTGTGGCCATGCCCCTCTACGGCTACCTCATGTCGCTGGCCTTCGCCCTGCCCAAGGCGCTGGCGCTAGGGCTGGTCGTCACCTGCTCTTCGCCGGGCGGGGGTGGCGGGTACCTCTACAGCCTCCTGCTGGGCGGGGATGTCACCCTGGCCATCTCCATGACGCTGCTGTCCACAGTGGCGGCTGCTGGGCTGATGCCACTCTCCTCAGCTCTCTACGGGCGGCTGCTGAGCGCCCACCAGAGCCTGCACGTGCCCTTCACCAAGATCTTGGCCACACTGCTCTTCATCGCGGTACCCATCTCGGCCGGCCTGCTGGTGAAGTGCAAGCTGCCCCGGGTCTCCCGCCTGCTGCTGCTGCTCATCAAACCCTTCAGCTTCGCCCTAATCGTGGGCGGACTCTTCATGGCCTACCACATGGGGGCGTTCATCCTGGCTGACGTGCGGCCCCCTGTGGTGCTGGCCGGGCTGACCGTGCCCCTCTTTGGCCTCCTGCTGGGCTACCTCCTGGCCACCTGCTTGCGGCTACCGGGCCCACACTGCCGGACGGTCAGCATCGAGGTGGGGGTGCAGAACAGTCTGCTGGCCCTGGCAGTCCTGCAGCTCTCCTTCCGCCGCCGGCAGGCCGACTACGCCTCCCAGGCCCCCTTCGTGGTGGCCCTGAGCAGCACGGCCGAGATGCTACTGCTGGTGCTGGGCCATCTCCTCTATAAGAAGCTGCAGCCGCCAGCCAGCCCCTGAGCACCCCCTGCCCCGAGAGGGACTGGGCCGCCTGCTGGAGGCAGCTGCAAAGGGGGGCTGTGCTTCCCCAGCCGCTGAGCACCTCCTGCTGGGGGGCAGAGATGGGAGGATTCAGGGACCTGCTGTACAAGGGACTCTGGGCCCAGGGCCCTTCCCTGCGTGGACAGTTGGAAACCAAAGTCTTTCACATGGGGCCCCCAAACACCCAGCCTTATTTTTATATGATGTATTTTCTATGCTGCTGGCAGTGGCCCCCTCAGGGTGTGAGGCCTGGGCTGTTTACAGGAGGGGGGAGCAGCCCCCCCTCCCACAAGGGTGAGGATTCGAATAAAGGAGAGAGACCAACACACTTTGTACGTGGAGCTGTTACTGGGGTGGGAGAAGCAAGGAGGGGGTTGTAGGCGGCTGGCTGCCCTTTACCCAGCTGGGACAGGCGCAGCCCTGCTGCTGCAGCGAGAGCAAACATGGGTGCCGGCCCCAGTGAAGGCTGCTCTGTGCCTGACCCCTGGCACGGCGAGTGGGGAAGCCAGGGCCCATGTCAGGCTCTCCCTCTGTGCTGTGAAGTTTCCAAGCCTAATGCCTCTCCCCACCACACCTCATGGCACCAGTGAGGAAAGGGGGAAACTCGGCCGCCTGCCCACTGCCTTGATCCCACTGCGCTGCGGGGAGCCCAGGGCTGGCAGGGGCTGCGGGTCGGGAGTGAGGGGCGCTGGTGTGGGGGGCTCGGCTGGGTTTTCTGGGGCTGCGGGTCACGAGTTCCTGGCGGGAGGGAGACACTGGGAGGTCCTGGCTTTGGGGTTGCCTCTCTGTGTCCCAATCACCCCCTCCCCATGGCGCTGCTCTAGCTCCGAGGTCTATGGTAGCCCAAGGGTCACTCTGACCCTCGTTGCGTCTCTATGGTCCTGGAGGCTTTTGCTCTCCCCCTCCCGTGTGAAATGGAGAGTGTTGCTCTGTCACTTCCGTTGGATCTCTATGGTATAGAGCCAGCCGCTCTGGCACTGGCTCCCCCCGCGTCTCTATGGTATAGTATCCCCGCCCCCATTTGGTCTCTATGGTTACGGTCACTCTGGGCAACCCGTCCGCTCAGACTCTATGGCATCACAGCAGCCGCTCTATTCGCGCATCGCGGTATTCTATGGCTTCTTCCGGCTAGTCTAGCAGGTGCCTTTACAACTCTATGCTCCCCGGCGGCGGCCGCTCTATCCCGGTGTCCTCCCGGCTGTCTATGGGCCCGTTAAAGGGGCCGCCCCGGGGCTGCGCGGCCGCGATCCCGCGATGCTGCTCACGGTGAAGGCGCTGCAGGGCCGGGGCTGCAGCCTGCAGGTGGTGGGGGGGGGGCTGGCGGGGGGGTGTTCCCAAGGGGGGGGCTGCCTGGGGGGGGTTGTGCTCAGAGAGGGGGAGGGAGGCTGGGGGGCCCGGGGAAGGGGGTCATGGGGGGCCCGGGGAGGATGGGGAGCCCGGGGAGGGGGAGTCATGGGGGGCCCGAGGAGGAAGGATGGGGGGCCCGGGGAAGGGGGTCATGGGGGGCCCGGGGAGGGGGGGGCCCGGGGATGGGGGGCCCGGGGAAGGGGGTCATGGGGGGCCCGGGGAGGATGGGGGGCCCGGGGAGGGGGAGTCATGGGGGCCCGAGGAGGAAGGATGGGGGGCCCGGGGAAGGGGGTCATGGGGGGCCCGGGGAGGATGGGGAGCCCGGGGAGGGGGAGTCATGGGGGGCCCGAGGAGGAAGGATGGGGGGCCCGGGGAAGGGGGTCATGGGGGGCCCGGGGAGGGGGGGGATGGGGATGGGGGGCCCGGGGAAGGGGGTCATGGGGGGCCCGGGGAGGATGGGGAGCCCGGGGAGGGGGAGGGGGGGCCCGGGGAGGAGGGCGGTCATGGGGGGCCATGGGAGGAGGGGGTGGGGGGGTTATGGGGGGCCCTGTGCCTTCCTCTCCACCCCAGGAGGGGTCGCAGGTGGGAGAGGCTGGGGGGAAGATGGGGGGCACCAGTTGTGTGAGGCAGGTTCCTGGCAGGTGCTGGAGGCCCCCGGGGTGTGAGGTGGGGAAAGGATGGGGGGGCACCTGTGAGGTTTGTCAGTCCTTAGGAGGGGGGTGTAACTCCCCACTCCAGCCTCCCCCCCATTTTCCCCAGGTCTCCCCAGACGAGCACGTCAGCACCCTGAAGCGCCTGGTTTCGGAGAAGTTGAACGTCCCAGTCTCTCAACAGCGGCTGCTTTTCAAGGGCAAGGCCCTGGCAGGTGGGTTCCCACTCCTGGGGCCCCCGAGTCTGCCGACAGGCAGCCACCAGAGGGTCACAACTGCTCCCCATACGTCTCGTTACCCTGAAATGTCATGACAATGCATATTATTCCTAACACCAGGCATTTCATTGCCCACCCACTTCATCTACTCTCATTCACTGCGGCTGCCTCTGGGGTGGGGAGGGAGTGTTTATATGGGGACTTCTCACCGGGTGCCAAGATGCAGGGAGTCAAGTGTCAGAGGGAGCCGTGATTGATAGTCTCTATCCACAAAAACAAGGAGTCTGGTGGCACCTTAAAGACTAACCGATTTATTTGGGCGTAGCTTTGATGGGTAAAAACCCCACTTCTTTTTACCCACGAAACCTTATGCACAAATAAATCTGTTAATTTTTAGGGTGGCGCTGGACTGCTCCTTGTGTCTGAAGACGCAGAGACTCCCGTACTGGGTCTCGCCCAGTGCTGAGACATTCCCGCCTCCCACCTGTGGCAGGTTACCAAGGGACCCTTCACCCGGCGGGTGGGGTAAGAGCTGGAATGCTCCAGAACATCTGTTTTTTCAGTGGTGCGGGGGCTGCCTGTATTTTGGGATCTCGCTGTCCCGGGGCTCCCTGTGAGCTGGGGAGGACGGGAGCTCATGGCCCCTCTGCCACCCTGTAGATGAGCAGCGGCTCTCGGACTATTCCATCGGCCCCGAGTCCAAGCTGAACCTGGTGATCAAACCGCCGGAGGCGGCTTCCCCGGAGGAGCCGGGGCACAGGGGACCCCCGCCACCATTCCCGACCATCTGGCACCCGCTGGGCCAGATCCTGGCGCGGCACTTCAGCACGGCTGACGCAGAGAAGGTGCTGGAGCAGCTGCAGAAGGTGATGCCTGGAGCACAGGCACAGAGGGAGCTGCAGGCTGGGGGGTTTCCTAGTTGGGTTGAAACCCGCCTGGCACCAGGATGTGGCTCCTCTGGGCGGGGGCTGGTTATCCGGGGACCCAGGACTAGTGAGATGCGGCCCCTCTGGGCTGGTTCTCTGGGGACGGGCGGTGTTTCACTGTGTGTGTGTGGGGGCGGGGGGGGGTTAGGATCTGTGTGCACACGCACACAGCTTAGAGGGAACAGTGGGCCCAGCAATGAGGGTGGGGCAGAGGGCTACGGGGTCCCAGTGCCCCCCCCTTCCTCTACACCCTGGAGGTCGCTGTGCTAAGCTCTCCTCTCCCTCTAGGATTACGAGCGGAGCCTTCGCCAGCTGAGCCTGGACGACATCGAGCGGCTGGCCACCCGGCTGCTGCACCCAGAGATGGCTGATGCAGTGGAGATGGGATTCCTGGACTAGCACCTAGACAGCAATGGGCCTGGGGAAAGACTTCAGCCCGGCCCTCCCTTCACCTGGAACAAGGAGCCTGTGGGCAGGGCCCAGTAGGGGACTTGGGGTCCCTTTGCCCCTCCTCACGCCTCGGAACTGCTGCTAAGGAGCCTGTCTGTGTCTCCCATTCCCCATTAAAAGTGATGGTGGGTGTGAGACCTGCCCAGCTCTGCCTGGTGTGTTACCTGGGTGGGGCAGGGGGCTGGTTATATGGGGACCCCTTCCCTGGTGACCCCCATCTCTGTCCCCATGGGGCAGCTGTGTCCTCTAAGTCTTTGCCCCCCATAACACCCTCCTTTTCCCATGCCACTGAGGGGGAAGAAGGAAGAAGCTGCTTTTCAGACGGGCTGATGCGCGAGGGTGGGGTGAATTTTCCCTGCAGACTCTGGGGGCTGGGGGAGGGACATGGAGAACAGGGCTGGGATTGGGGAGGGGGTGCTGACTGGGGCCCCTGCCAACAGGGGGTGACTTCCTGGGGGGTGGATTCCCCCATTGGGGAGTTCACCTGTGTCCCATTGGAGGTCCTGGTGCAGAGGGTCTGTGCCCCCTGCCAGGTGGGGGAGGTTGGGGGGAGGTAGGGTTACGATATTTGAACTTTCATAAAAGGACACTCCATGGGGGGGTAGCCCCACCCCCATCCACTCCCTCCCACTTCCTGCCCCGATTGCCTCCCACAGAACCCCCAACTCTCCCCCCCCCTTGCTCCTTGTCCCGAGGAAGAGGGGGGGAGCAGGAGAGGGGCTCGTAAGGGCTCGACCCCCCCCCCCACACACACACCCGTCCTGTGGCGAGTTTTACAAATCTCCCCCCCACACACTATAACCCGAGAGCATCTGGATGTAGGTTCTGGGTACCTCCCTGCAGGGGATGCCTGGGCCCCGCATGGGGGCCCCTCCCCCTGCCAGGTGGGGGAGGTTGGGGGGGGGTCCTAGGGTTGGGGGCTCTGGGTACCTCCCTGCAGGGGATGCCTGGGCCCTGCATGGGGGACCCTCCCCCCCGCCAGGTGGGGGAGGTTGGGGGGGGTCCTAGGGTTTGGGGGCTCTGGGTACCTCCCTGCAGGGGATGCCTGGGCCCCGCATGGGGGCCCCTCCCCCCGGCCAGGTGGGGGAGGTTGGGGGGGCTCTTGGGCATGGAGGGTTTAAGGGGGGTCTCAGCTGGGGGTCGCCCCTCCAGGAGGGCGGGGCGGGGGGGGGATCCCTGCAAGCGGGTCTCAGGGAGGGCGAGTTCCGGGGGGGGGATTTTGACGTGGGCAGGGGCGTGGCTTGGCCGTAAAACCCCGCCCCCTCGCGGCACGTGGGGCGCAGCCGTGGCCGGGATGGAAGAAGCTGCAGCGGCCCGGGCCGGGCTGCGCTTGTATCCGCGGGGGAGGATCTGGGGGGCGCAGAGCGGGATCGTGGGGGTGCAGAAGGGGCCATGGGGGAGGGGCTGGGGGGCGCAGAAGGGGCCATGGGGGAGGGGCTGGGGGCGCAGAAGGGGCCATGGGGGAGGGGCTGGGGGGGCGCAGAGCGGGATCGTGGGGGTGCAGAAGGGGCCATGGGGGAGGGGCTGGGGGGCGCAGAAGGGGCCATGGGGGAGGGGCTGGGGGGGCGCAGAGCGGGATCGTGGGGGTGCAGAAGGGGCCATGGGGGAGGGGCTGGGGGGCGCAGAGCGGGATCGTGGGGGTGCAGAAGGGGCCGTGGGCGGATCTGGGGGGGTGCAGAAGGGGATCTGGGGCTGTGGGGAGCTCAGGGGGCCGCGGGGGTCTCTGGAGGAGGGGGCTGTGGCCGGTCTCCCCCGTGCCCCATGGGATTGGCCATGTTGCTCACCTGCCCCCACCCCACACAGTTTTCCCCACTCCCTGTTTCCTTAACCTCCCCCCCCCCCCCAGCACCTTGAGTGTCCCATTTCCATCTCCCCTGGAGGCCCAAATTGCTCACGGCTCCCTGGCCCCTGACCCTGAGCCCCGCAAGGGGGGGATCAGCAAAGAACTGACGGTGACGGAGAACTTCCTACACGTGTGAGTGATCCCCCACAGAGACCAACCCCCACCAGGGTCTGCAGCTCCCGAGTGAGGGGCAGTGGCAGGGGTGTGGGATAGGAGGCTGCGGGTCAGGAATGAGGGGCACTGCTGGGGCTGGGCTAGCGGGGAGAAGTGGGTCGGGAGTGAGGGGCACTGGCAGAGCCGGGGGGGGAAATGGGCTGGGCTAGCGAGGGGCTGTGGGTCGGGAGTGAGGGGCACTGGCTGGGGTGGGGGGCAGGGTTGGGCTAGCAGGGGCTGCGGGTCGGGAGTGAGGGGCACTGGCTGGGGTGGGGGGCAGGGCTGGGCTAGTGGGGGGCTGTGGGTCGGGAGTGAGGGGCACTGGCTGGGGTGGGGGGCAGGGCTGGGCTAGCGGGGGGCTGTGGGTCAGGAGTGAGGGGCACTGGCGGGTGGGGAGCAGGGTTGGGCTAGCAGGGGCTGCGGGTCGGGAGTGAGGGGCACTGGCGGGTGGGGAGCAGGGCTGGGCTAGCAGGGGCTGTGGGTCGGGAGTGAGGGGCACTGGCAGGGCTGGGAGTGAGGGGCACTGGTAGGGCTGGGGTGGGGGCAGGACTGGGCTAGCAGGGGCTGCGGGTCGGGAGTGAGGGGCACTGGTAGGGCTGGGGTGGGGGCAGGACTGGGCTAGCAGGGGCTGTGGGTCGGGAGTGAGGGGCACTGGCAGGGCTGGGAGTGAGGGGCACTGGCAGGGCTGGGGTGGGGGCAGGACTGGGCTAGCAGGGGCTGTGGGTCGGGAGTGAGGGGCACTGGTTGGGGTGGGAGTGAGGGGCACCGGCAGGGCTGGGGTGGGGGCAGGACTGGGCTAGCAGGGGCTGCGCTTCAAAAGGGGCAGGGGATAAGCAGGGTTTAGTAAGAGGATTAACTAAGCAGGGGCTCCCACCTCACCCCATCTCCTTCTCCCAGGTGCTGGAAGGCAGACGAGGCCCGGATCCTGCGTGTTTCCATCAGCTCCTTCCTGGACCACCTCTCCCTGGTGATACAGACCATGGAGCTGTTCGGCCCCCCAGTACCCCGATAGCACCTGCCCTCTTGCAGCCCTGGGGAGCCAGGGGAGGGGCAAGAGGCTGGGACGACGGCCTCTCAGCCCCCACTGCCTTGAAGATGCTGGAGCTGCTGCTGGGGGGGTACTGGCCAGGCACCAGCTGGACTGTCCTGGTGTGTGTGTGTGTGGGGGGGAGGGCAGGGCGGGGGACGGACACAGATGGTCCCTACATCTGGCCAGGGCCTCGGACTGGTTTCAGCTCTAAGCCTAGAAGAGCCTGGGGGGAGGGGACTTAGGGGGGCACAATGATTGGGGGGGGGCCTGTGGAACTCTGTGCAGGGGGCTCTGTAGACCCCACCAATGTCATGCTGGAGTCTGCAATACATGCTGCAGTGGAACCCGCAGAGTCTGTCTGAGTATAAGTGGGGAAAAGATCCTGGGATCCACCCTTGGAGGGTGGAGAAGCGGAGAGGTGGGGGCGTGCTGGGGGGGGGGAGGCAGAGGTGAGCTGGGGGGGGGGCAGGGGCAGAAATTATTTCAAGGCCTAGGGGCAGCAAAATCCTTAATCTGCCGCTGTCTAGGGGAGGCAGTGACCACCCCTTACTATAGTCTCTGGTCACTATAAAGAGAGGAAAGCTGAAGGGGAGGGGGGTGTACATCTGTTCTGGGGCTCTGTCTCTAGGTGTCTTGACAGGCCTGTAAGCATAGGGCTGGCGTCCATCCCAAAGCATCTCAATTATCCCAGTCGCTCTACTGTATTGTTTTCATAGTGCCACAGGGTTAGCAGGGACCGCCAGGATCCGCTGCTCTAACCCCAGCCAAGGGGCAAGATTTGTTGGGTCTCAGGCATCCTAGACGGCTGGATGCAGCCTCCTTTGGAAACCTCCCGCAAAGGCTCTTCCACAACCAACCTCCCTGGGTGTTTGTTCCACTGGCCTATGGGGTTTAGTTCGGAAGTTTTCCCCCAATTTCAATCTAAAGCTGCTCTCCTGTCATTTAAACCCCTTGCCTCGTGTCCTGCCCTTAGGGTTAACCTAACCCTAAACCATGTCCTGCCCTCTGTGGCCAGAGAGACCAACTGAACCACCTTAACAGGTGGGAAGTTTTTCCTACTGTCCAACCTAAACCTCCTTTGCTGCAATTTAAGCCCCATTGCCTCTTGTCCTAGCCCCAGCAGTTAAGAACAATTCTCCCGCCTCTGGGTAACAACCATTCATGTACTTGAAAACTGCAGGTGGGGCTGAGCAGTGCGGTTTATGTTTTCTGTGTTGCTGTAGTAGCTTCCCAGGGATCGAGGTCAGGCTGGCTGGGCGCTAGCAGCTCCCCCTTTCTAAGGACGGACACACGTTAGGCCTGTGTGAGACGTCCGTCTCCATTTGGTGAATTTGTCTGGCACTATTCTCACAACACTGGCCTTCCACTGAAAGCAGTTGTTTTTTTAATTGCTTCGCTGTTCATACAGCCCAGGATTCCATTAGCTCGGTTGTCACACTGGGAGTTGATTACCCCCCAGTGCGTCACGGCTTGGATTCCCGCCGCCGGGTCGAATCGTTTGGTCCTAAACGGATACATTTCCATTGACCTGGGTTAAAATGCATCTAATTCACTTGGGCCCAGTTTGCCAAAGGGTCCAGCTGTGCTGTATCGGTGACCTGTCCTCTCTATTGTTTACCACTCTGCTCATTTTGGGTGATCTACAAACAGTACCCTGGATGACTCTGGTTTCTCCCCGGGTCTCGATGAAAATGGTCAATCATGTAGGACCAAGCGCCAGTCCCTGAAGGAGCCCACTAGCAACACACCCACTTGAAGGCGAGTCCCCCTTTAATCCCATTAAAGTATTGAAGCATAAGCTTTCATCCCACGAAGTGGGTATTAGCCCACAAAAACATGCTTCAGTACTTTAGTTAGTCTGGAATAGCAGAAGTGACAGAGTCCTGTGGCACCTGAAAAACTAACACGGCTACCTCTCTGATTCTTTAATCCCATTGTGCAGCCCGAGCTGGGGAAGGGAACAATCCACGCAGCCCCCCCCCTCCCCCAAATTCAGTGATGAAACCTGGTCACGTCCCCCTGCGGCACGTCTTGCCTACGCTAAGGCAATTGCCCTGTAAATCCACTGGAACCAATCAGGCTGGTTTTAGGGTGATTTTTTTTTAAAAATCAGTCTATTTTTTTAATCCAACTGTTGTGTGGTACCAAGTCGAAGATCTTGCCGACATTGAAGTACATGCCAGGAACACAATTACTTGATCAATCAACCTTGCATCTCATTTTTTAAAAAAATCAAGCTAGTGTGACTGGACCTACTTTCCAGAAACCCATGTTAATTGGCATTAATTATATTATCCTCCTTTAGGTCTTTATATAATTACGTCCCATGTCAGTTACTCCATCTGCTTTTCTTTTCCCAGTTACAGAGCCTTTTCTGCATTAGAACTGACAGTCCTATCATTTCTATCTAATAAGGGAGCAATACCATTGTTAAGATTCTCTTTCTTCCTAATATGAGTGTGAAAAAATTATCTTCATTTTATCCTTAACTGTGCTGGGCATAAATTTTCTTTTCCTTCTGCCCTTTGGCTTCCCTTATTAATTTTCTACATTTCCTAGGGTCTGGTTTATATTACTCTTCCCTGTTCTGCCGTTCATTTATATATAAACTCTTTCCTCTCCAATCACACCCACAACCTCCACTTTTAGCTGAGGGAGGTTCTTAAGGCACCAGGGACCATGCTGCCAACCAGCTGCTCTTGCATCGTTATGATCCCTGCATTTCCGCCAGAGATGGCACCTGAAAGGTGTTGCAATGCTGTGCTGCCGGGCGTGGAACATTGCTCCACACGGGGGGAATGTCCCGTCCTTTACGCTGACTTACATACATCTCCGCCCCGCCCCCCTCGTCTTCTTGGGCACACCACAGAGTCTCTCTGCGCTGGACCATGACTAGGCACGCAGGTCATGCTGACAAGCCCCGGCCCGAGCCAAAGTTTAGGGGGGGAAATGGTGGGTGGTGGCGGGTGGGAGGTGAGGCCGTTAACACCACCACTTGCACCGAGGGCTGGGCCAAGAAACGCCGCGCCACTGAGCTGGATCCTGGCTGCCAAGTAGAGTCTGTCTGCAGCACAACACACCATGTCTTCCCTGCAGAGGAGCAGCCAGGGCTCCAGGAAGAGCTGCCTGTGGTGGAGGAAGCACCAGGCGTGGCTGAAATCGACACTTCCCCACTCCCAGCTATGCGCCCAAGGACAGAACAAAGGGCAGCGTGGCCTGAGAACTGAGTGGGGAGCCAGGCTGGTGCCAGCCTGCGTTAGCCGCTCCGTGCTTGCTGCTGCAGCTGTCAGCCCAGGTAACAGTCCAAGCCAGCTCTTTGCACAAACAGGTTTTATTCCCCGGGAGCGGCTCAGATATTGGGGGTGGGCACAAGGGTCTGCCCCTGTCCCTGGCACTCTACCGCCCCCCCCCCCCCCCATGGCTCTGCAGGGGTGTCTGTGACCACGCAGTAAGTGGTCTCTGTGCCCCTGGAGCCATACGGTGGGGGTTGTAGACACAGGCGCCCCTCACCACAGCTGTGTCTCCCGGATCTCCGAGATGGTCTGGCTGGCTCGCTGCAAGGCCTGATGGGAGACAGAAGACATCAGCACAGGCCTGGGGCAGAGACCCCCCCCACACACACACCCACCCCTCCCCTCACCTGGAGCAGACCAGCAGCCTCCTTGCGCTGCTGTGCCATGTCCTCCGACTCTGTGAGCAGCGTGTCCAGCAGCTGCTGCTTGTAGAGCTGCCCAACCAGCTGGCTCTGCAGATGGTCCTTGACATAGTTCACCAGGAAATGCATGACCGTCTTGGGGACGCTGTGTGGTAGGGCAAAGGTCACCAGGATGCCCCGCTAGAGCCCTTAGGGGCCAGGAGAGGGGCTGCAGCCCCAGCCCCACCCCCCCCCCACCCCCTCACCGCTCACCTGTCCTGGATGCTTTTGCGCACAATGAGGAAATAGGATTTGATGAGTCTGCGGATCACCTCACAATCCCGCTGCTCCCGCTGGCTCAGCTTCCGTGTGGCCGGCATGGGCTGTGGGGAAGAGCCATGGGCCCCGCCGCGGGGAGAACAGGAGGAAGGTTAGAAAGCCAGTAGCACGACGCAGAGGGCAGAACATTTTCCAAGAAGGAGCGGAAGGTAGAAACAGACTGGAAAGAAGGCGGAAATCGTCCAGAGGGACAGAACGGCTCGTGGGGCACTGGCCAGGGCTCCCCTAGGGCAGGTCTCAGGCCTGTGGGTGTTGGGAGGTCTTCTGCTGTCACTACCCATCATCTCCTGCCTGTGTGGGGAGGGGGAACTCACCGTGTCCAGCAGATTGACAGCATGGGAGCGACTGGGGCTGGAATACAGGGGGGGCTGGGGGTTCCCCTTGTGCTTCTCCTCCATGCCAGCATCCTCCACTTTGTCACTCTTCCAGCGCCGGATCCCCTCCGCAGGGGGGTCATTCTGGGGAGAGCAGAGACCAGCTGGCCAGCGGCATGTAATGGGGGGTGACCTGGGGGGGGGGGGGGGGAGGCTCAGCAGCAGGACACAGGGGAGGGGAGCCCAGGGGCATTACCTTGCTGCTGCTGACAGAGGCAGACACCAGCGCGGTGTCGATGAAGTCCGGGTGCTTGGTGTTGATATAGGCAAGCTCGATTGCTACCAGATTATGAACCTGCAGAGGAGGGAGATGGGATAGGATGGAGGCTGGTGAGAGAGTCCAGGAGTCTGGGCTCCCTGCCCTAGGGCCCAGCACCGTGGATAGAAACAAAACCCCCAAGAGCTTTGGAAACCAAAAGTATTTAATTTAAACTCAACAAATGCGATTTGTGTAGTGAAGCTGTTTACGATCCTCTCAATATTATTTTAAGCTTGGCCCGGAACACAGGTTGCCAGAATTGTAATGGATTTTAATCAACAGCAGAACATCAAACGGCGGAAGTCACTGAGCTCTGGGAACCAGGGTTTGTTGGAGGTTAAACCAGCAGAGAGAATATTTCCTTCCTGTCAGTTGGTTCAAAGTTCAAAACCCAACCGGGAGTTGGATAAGCTGGAATCCTTGTAAAAATCTCAGCCTGGAAGGGGAAACAAGGAGTAGATCTTGTCCTCTTACACTTTGCTTTCATTCAAAGGACATGGGGAAAGGCCCGTGTTGAATAGATCAGTTAGTTTTAAATGCAAAACATGTTTTGATCGACATTTGTTCGTATGGGCCCAGCATATTTACAGTAATTTAATTTTCTTGTAATTTGTGTCAAGCTCTATTTGGATGGAAACTGGAATTCCACTAAAAATGCCCAGAAAAAGCATTTCATCGTCTTTATTAATTATCTAGTCAATAAAAATGCATCATTCACCATTTTCTAACATCGTAAAACTAAACTCTGAATAAATGTAGGTTTGGCTACATAATGGCGTGAATAAATGTGTACAGATCCTGTTTTGCAGAAAGAAGCACCACACTTAGTGTAACGACCCTATTTAGTTGCAAATTAACATGGTTTAATGGTTATCAGCCAGTGAGAATCCACCTTTTAAGTTATTTCCCTAAAAAGTACAAATGCAAACTCTGATGAAAGTTGGGGATTTAAAGTGCATTTTCCCACTTACTGATTGAAATCCGTCTGCCCTGGGCCACAGATTTCAACCCCCACACCCATATCAGCCCCCTCTCCTGCATGGATCCCAGGTGTCTCATAGCAGCCCCCTCCTCCAGAGTATTACCATCTCGTTGGTGATGGGCAGCCTTTGCCGCAGGACGCCTGTCACCACCTCCACAATCGCTTCATGCAGTTTGGGGAAGCGCAGCAGCTCCTGGGGCAAGGGGGAAAAGAGGCAGAGACCTTGGAAACGCTGGAACCTCGAACGATGGGGTGCCGGACACGGTGGGCCCACGGCTTAGCCAGAGACTGCTCCAGTGGGGTCGGACTCCCGCCAGCCACAGGTCTGCTGGGGCCCACTTTTAACGCCCAATCTGGTCATGAACCCAACACTTCCCCCTGGCAAGCGTGGCATTTTTCACAGCCCGACACTCGCCGTCGGGTCCTGGTGGATGTGGGTCCCGTTTGCAGGGCTCTGTGGCAGATACTAGAACAGGTAAAAATACCACCTTGGACAGGCCGGGTCAAGCCCCCCCCCGGCCAGGGGAGAACAGATGGTTTAACCCCTCCCCCTCCCCCAATAAGCAGTTACATCACCTGACTGCAGGCTGTTATTTTACTGTCAGAGCCCATCGGGGTCAGGGAATCCAACCCAGCTGCGCAGCTCCCAGGCTATAGGGCAGGGGTCACAGAACCCTGCACTGCTCCGCGTGCACCCCCAAACCATCACCCTCATCCCCGGGGATTGAAGACTGGGTCAGAGCAGGCTTGGGAGGCCCAGGAGATGGAGAAGGGGCTTTGGTATCAAGGGTGAGTGTAACCGAGAAACAGACATGAGACCGTAACCAGGGGCACTTGGGGCTCGGGAGAAGAGGAGGCACCAGGGGCACAGCAGGTCTGGCGAAGGGGGATGCTTTCATCAGAGATGAATGCACTGCGCGGCAGGGAAGCTGGCTGGGCTCTGCTAGCCCCGGCAGAGCCTCTGGGAGAAAACAAACCACAGGCACCGTCAGACACCCCCAGAGGGGCACCTGCCTGTTGTAGGTGGAGCAGTGGTACATGGGGGTCCCCGAGGGGGGTACCTGTGTGTTGTAGGTGGAGCAGTGGTACATGGGGGGTGGGGGTCCCCGAGGGGGGCACCTGCCTGTTGTAGGTGGAGCAGTGGTACATGGGGGGCTGGGGGTCCCCGAAGGGGGTACCTGCATGTTGTAGAGGGGGCGTGGGTCCCCGAGGGGGGTACCTGTATGTTGTATATGGAGCAGTGGTACATGGGGGTACCTGCGTGTTGTAGAGGGGGCGGGGGTCCCGAGCGGGGTACCTGTATGTTGTATATGGAGCAGTGGTACATGGGGGTACCTGCGTGTTGTAGAAGGGGCGGGGGTCCCCGAGCGGGGTACCTGCGTGTTGTATGTGGAGCAGTGGTACATGGGGGTCCCCGAAGGGGGTACCTGTATGTTGTAGGTGGAGCAGTGGTACATGGGGGTCCCTGAGGGGGGTACCTGCGTGTTGTAGGTGGAGCAGTGGTACATGGGGGGGGTGGGGGTCCCCGAGGGGGGTACCTGCGTGTTGTAGGTGGAGCAGTGGTACATGGGGGGTGGGGGTCCCCGAGGGGGGTACCTGCGTGTTGTAGGTAGAGCAGTGCTGAATGATGCGCTGCAGCTCTTCATGCACCAGCTCCACACAGCGCAGACTCGGATCCTCCAGACGCTTGATCTGACGTTTCACCAGCAGCTCGAAGGAGACCTCGGGCACAAAGAGGGCGGGACGGGGGCCCTTGGGGGAGGCAGGGACCTCATCAGAGCAGCGCCTTCTCCAGTGGGGATAGAGAGACACCTCCCGCTCCCCACAGCCTCACACCATTCTCCTCTCCCCTGGGGCACAGAAAGCCAGGAGGGGACTAGTCAGGACCCAAGGGGGTGGCCGGTCCCAGGCAGCCACTATGAGATGGGTCTGAGGGTGTCGGGGGGGGGGGGGCGGCACTGGGAGAGGGGGCACATACACACCCTCATCCCACAGTCCATTACGGTCTGTTACCTCCCGTCCCGGCTTGGTACCATCCTAACAGGGTATGTATGGCGGGGGATGGAAGAATAGGGTGGAGGTCCATGAGCGTGGAGTCAGGCGGTGTTACCGTTCCATGCAGGGCTGGCTGTAAGGGGGCTGGTGGCCACGGGGTCCAGCAGGGGAAGGGGGACAGAAGGGGCAGGGTGGTGTGAGCCAAGCCAGGGTCTAGCCTTCTGGAGCCAGCTGTTCACACGCTGCCCACGGCTTTGCCGTCTCCTCTCTATCATGAACGACAGCGGATGGCGTCTGCCGTGGTGCTGGGGGGGCCGAGGTCTCTGGTACCAAACCCCGCAGCTCACTTGGCACTGGTTAATGTTGGACAGTGACTGGGTCATGGGAATACCTGTGGCCCACGTATTCCATCTCAATGGATCGAAGAGGGGCCGGCGGAGGGGGCAGGGCACCATACCGTGGCATTGCGAATGGCCGTCAGGATGTCCAGCATCGTGAGCCCAGCCAGCGGGTCGATGGACTCCAGCGTCCGGCCAAATGTCTCGTGGAAGATGTAGCACATGCGGGCGCCCCCGCAGCTGGGGCGGGGGGGGGGGGGGGGGGGGGGAGAAGAGAGATGGGTTGGGAGCAGCCAAAGCACAGGCCCCCCTAAAATGGCCACCACCACCACCCCACCTCTCACCACTGCCCAGCCAGCTCCCAGGTATCTGCGCTGTAGTTGCTGCTCCCTCCCGCCCCGGCACTCACAGCTCCGAGGTCTCGATGTTCCGGGCCGTGCCCTCGATGGTGTGGCAGTACTCGGTGGCGAACTTGGTGATGATCTGCAGCAGCGTGGCGTTCTTGTCCTCGATGGGCTGCCCAGAGCTCTGTAGCACTGACTGGTACTGGGCCGTCAGCACGTTCACCCGGGTTTTCAGCTCTGGCAGGCAGTCCCGGATGTGGTGCATCAGCAGCCTTGGGGCAGAGGCACAGGAATGAACCCGACTGGCCCAGCCTCCCAGCTCCTGGATTTCTGGGGGATCGAGAGCCAGGACTCAGCTCCTCGCTGGGGTGACTCCAGGGTCTCCTGCCCCCGCATACTCCTGGCCACTCTCCAGTGGCCCTGAGCTCTGCAGGGGAATGGCAGGTGTGACACTCATTCTCCCCCCCCCCCCCCCCCCCGATCTGGTCAGCTGTCAATGGGATCAGTTCTACTCCATCTGCATCCTCTCCGCCCCTTTCCTTCTCTGCAACACATCCCTTAACCACCCCCTCCCCAGCCCAAGTCTTCTGGCCTTGATGCCCTGCCAGCACCCCTCGCCAGGGAGAGCAGAGCCCCTCCCCCCCCCCAGCTGGTGCCCACCGGCTGAGGGTCTTGGCCAGGTGTCGGGTGCCGCTGCGGTTGGCCAGCGACGGGTACCGCTTCTGCAGGAAGCCCTGCTCGTCCTGCAGCGACTCCGCGATGCTCTTTCCCGTGTTGATGTCATGCTGGCTCCTGGGAGGGTGGGACAGTCATTGTCTGCTGCAGGGGGACATTGGATTTGCTGCCCCCCTGCAAACCCTCCAATCCCCCAAACTCCAGCACAGCCCCAAAGACTTTCTCCACAGCCCTCCACCCCCCAAATCCCAATGCAGCCCCCTAACTCCATGCACACATCTCCAAACTCCAGCCAAGCCCTGCCCCTTCCCCCACTCAGCAGCCCCCCATGCGCCTTAGATCTCCACAGCCCCTCCGCTCCCCTATGCAGCCCCACCACCCTCCTGCCCACCTGTTCACCACCCCAATGATGCCCAGTTTGACAGGGATGACCCGGCCCATTAGGACATCCATGGCGTCTGTCCCAGCATCCATCAGGTCCAGCTTGGTGACCACGGCCAGTGTGCGGCGTCCTGCAGGAGGGGAGGAGTAGGGATGATCAGACAGGCCCAGGCTCAGAGACAGAGACCTAGGCCCAGGCTCCACTTACTCACCTAGTGACGTAGGTCGGGTGTGAAACCCCCACGGCAACCTAACCCCCAGCGCAGACTAGTGCTTCCGGCCCCAGGGGAGGTGGCATTCCTGCAGCACCAGGAAAGCCCCTCCATCGGGTACCTGGGTCTGGGCTGGCACGGCCGCTGGAGCCCTCTCAGCGCAGCCAGGGCAGGAGGCAGACCCCCCGGGCAGGTGATCCAGCCGACACAGACTTTGGCCTAAGCCTGGCGTTTCCTTTCTAGCCTGGACCCTCCGATCCCAGACTGAAGGAGACCAACGAACACCAGCGGGGTTCGCAAAGGCCTCCCCACGTCTCTCCCGGTCCTTCTTGGCTTGAAGTCTCTGCCAGGGACACAGACTCCCCGGGGGTAGTGGAAAGCCACAGAGAGAGTGGGCACCAACTTTCGCTGGCGCCAGTGGCTGCTCCCATCCCCTCCGCCCAACTCCGCCCCGGCCCCAAAGTCCCCACCCAAACTCTGCCCCTCCCTGCTCCTATTGGACCCCTTCGCAAACCCCTGCCACCAGCATGCCGCGTTCCTCCTCCTCCCCCCCAGGCGTGAAACAGCTGTTTTGTGGCGCAAGCCCTAGGAGGGAAGAGAAGCAGAACGCAGAGGGTGCTCAGGGGAGGAGGGGGAGCAGAGGGGAGCTAGGGTGGGGAGCTGCCACGGAGTCGGCGCCTATGACAGAAGGAAAGGGGGAGGCCAAGGGAGTTCTGGGGAACAGAGCCAGAGCCTGGCCCATTCAAGGTGAGTGGGGGCCTCCCTAGAGAGAGTTTGTGGAGCGCCAAACACCCAGTAAATCCACAACATACCCCTCACCACCTGCCTCCACTCCCCCCATGCAGGGCTCACCCCCCCAGCTCTCAGCCCCACCCACGCCTGGCTCCTCGGGGAGCCCCCCACATCGGTACCGTCGGGGTCAACATCCCGGGCCAGTTTGAGTGCCTCAGAGGTGGCCATGTCGGTGTTGGCAGCTGTCACAGCCAGGATCAGGCAGCTTGGGTTGGAGACATAGGACAGCATCATCTCCCGCACCTGGCCCTCAATGTCGGGGGGCTGGTCCCCCACAGGCACCTGAGGAGGGGAGAGAAGAGTGAGTTCAGGCGCCTGCCAGACAAGATACAGGAGAGCCTGGACTGCTGGATTCTCTCCCCAGCTCTGGGAGGGGAGCAGGGTCTAGTGGTTAGAGCAGGAGAGGCTGGGAGCCAGGATTTGTCGTTATGGTTGCGGGTCTATAGCTGGGAAGGTCTCTCAGTCAAAACAGGAATAAGAGGGTGTGACAGGGGAAGGTAATACTGGGATGTAACCTGACCCCAGCCAGGTGATGGGAAGCTCTGTGTGATTCTGAAACAAAAGGTTGGGGGAGGGACCAGCAGGAAGAAGGAGGGGGACATTTTGGCTGGGGCTTTGGTCCGGGAACGGGAGAGAAAGGAACCTGGGGAAGAAGCGGGAGCCCAGAATCTGGGTCTCAGCTCCCTGTCCCCCAGAAGGGCCTGACTGAGGGGTCCTGTCTGTACTGAAAAGCTCTGAGTTGGATGGTGTTCCTGTCATCTCAAATAAACCTTCTAATCTACTGGCTGGCTGAGAGTCACTGTGAATCCCAGGGAGTTGGGGTGCAGGGACCGGACTCCCCACACTCCATGACAGACGGATCTTGGAAATACCTCCCTTGCGGCAGCTTTGACAGACATTCACAGTGGGGCATTACCCCTCCCCACCCCATCCCCCAACATCATGGGGCACCTGCCTCTCACCTTGGTGATCCCTGGTAGGTCGACTAGTGTCAGGTTCAGGACACGTGGGGAGTAGATCTTCAGATACAGGGGCTCCGGGCTGATCCCCTGCAGAGTTAGAGCAGAGCGGGCTGAGAGCCAAGACTCCTGGGTTCTCTCCCCAGCTCTGGCAGGGGGAGGGGAGGTATGGCAGGTTAGAGTTGGGGAGACTGGGATCAGGACTCCTGGGTTCACACACACACACACATTGGGGAGGTCGATGTCACAGGAGTTCGTTACCTTGTTGGTTCCTGTCATCCTCTCGGTCTCAGTCTCGATCTCCTGCCGGATCTCATCAAAGTCGGTGAAGGTCTGAGGGGAGAGAGAGGCAGGCCTGGCCCTGAGACGGGCTCCACGGCCCCGGGGCACTTCCCTCTGCCCAGCAGCTGGCAGGACATGGAGAGGGGTGTGCTATGACCCACAGCCAGGAGGGGCAAAGGAGGCTGCCCCCCCACCCCGACAAAGGACAGGGATGGGCACTGGGAACATCGCCCCCACTACCCCTTGTCAGACAGGTCACGGAGGGGCATCCCCCACCCAACCTGGTTACCATCATTTCCCCCAAAACCCAGACAGGGTTTGAGGGGCCCACCCCCAGGTCCCAAGCAGGGCCTCTACCTTGTGCTTGCAATGCAGAAAGGTCGCCCACTCCTCAGCCTGGGTACCTGCAGGGAGAGCCGATTCAGGGTCACTCTCAGCTCCCTGGGGGTGGACAGGCTTTCAGGGGCTTACGCAGACCCACTCCAAGCAGCTGTTTGGGACCCTGGCTCCCCATAGGAACCACGGGCTGCAACCCAGACATGGGCTCCCCAGCAGTAGGGAGAGAGGGGGTCACAGTGAGCCAGACTCCTCGGGATGTCAGCACCTCAGCCCTTGGGGTCTCTATCCTCAGCCACCCAAAGCGGGGAGGGGGCTTCCCAGTAAATGGCACTGCAGAGCAAGGGAGAGAACCCAGGAGTCCTGGCTTCCAGCTCCCCACCCTCATTCTATGCACTAGACCCCACTCCCCTCCCAGAGCTGGGTTACAGCCAGGGAGTCCTGGCCTCCCACAACCTTCTACCTCCTGTCCCCTCAGGCCAGGGAGAGCCCATCCTAGCTCCCAGCGCCTCCTTACTTGTCTCCCCGCAGGCTGCATGTTGCCGCTTCTCCAGCGAGGGCACATTCACCAGCTGCAGGATCAGGGGCCGCCGGGTGACAACGCCCGAGCCCCGGGGCAGGAAGTCGCAACCCACAATGCTCTCCAGAACCGAACTCTTCCCGCTACTCTGTGAGGACGGGGGAGGCAGGATTAAGGCTGGAGGGAAGAGGAAGGTGAGGGGCAGAGGAGCCTGGGGCTTCAGAGATTAGAGGTGTGACGAAGTGGGAGTACTGTGTATGTGTGCCTCGGTTTCCCCTATGCGTTTCTTAAGAAATAAGGGCTGAAACTGGAAGCAAGGAGGCAACGCCCTCCCCTCTCAAGGTGTGCAACCCTGAATGCTGTAATCTGACCCCAGGTGGGGGAGGGAGGTCAGGTGATACCTCCAGCCCGGGAAGAGAGACAAAGGAAAGCAGGGAGGGGCTGGCTGGGGAGTCAGTCAGGCTGGGTCTAGCTGGGAAGGGGAGAGGAGCTATCTGGCTCTCTGGCCCCCAAGATGGATCCAGCTGAGGGCTCACGCTCGCTCGCTGCATGGTCTGTGTTAGACCAGATGGAAGTCATCGAATAAACCTGGGGAAGAAGTAGGAGCCCAGAATCTGGGTCTCACCTCCTGGCACACCCCAGAAAGACCTGACTGAGGGACCCTGTTTGGACTGAGAAGCTGTGAGTTGGATGGTTCCTGACATCTCAAATAAACCGTCTATTCTGCTGGCTGGCTGAGAGTCACGTTTGACTGTGGATTTGGGGTGCAGAACCCATGGGCTCCCCCAGGACCCCGCCCAGGCGGGCTTGCTGGGGGAAGCACACGGAGGGGCAGAAGGTGCTGAATGCTCCGAGGTCAGACCCAGGAAGGTGGAAGTGGGGACCCCTGAAGCTCCTGGCCTGGGAAACAGGCTGTGTACGGAGAAGGGGCCCTTCACCCGGAGTCCGGTCTGGCTTCCTAGGGAGCGGTTCCACCATCGCCCGGGCGCTCCGTGACAGGGTGTCTCATCTGGTCCCCAGGGAGGGGGGGTCTCACCTGGGCCCCGATCCCCGGGGGTCTCACCTGGGCCCCGATCCCCCAGGGAGGGGGAGGGTCTCACCTGGGCCCCGATCCCCGGGGAAGGGGGGGGGTCTCACCTGGGCCCCGATCCCCGGGGAAGGGGGGGTCTCACCTGGGCCCCGATCCCCGGGGAAGGGGGGGTCTCACCTGGGCCCCGATCCCCGGGGAAGGGGGGGGTCTCACCTGGGCCCCGATCCCCGGGGAAGGGGGGGGTCTCACCTGGGCCCCGATCCCCGGGGAAGGGGGGGGTCTCACCTGGGCCCCGGGGAGGGGGGGTCTCACCTGGGCCCCGATTCCCGGGGGTCTCACTTGGGCCCCGATCCCCCAGGGAGGGGGAGGGTCTCACCTGGGCCCCGATCCCCGGGGGTCTCACCTGGGCCCCGATCCCCGGGGAGGGTCTCACCTGGGCCCCGATCCCCCAGGGAGGGGGAGGGTCTCACCTGGGCCCCGATCCCCGGGGAAGGGGGGGGTCTCACCTGGGCCCCGATCCCCGGGGAGGGGGGGTCTCACCTGGGCCCCGATCCCCGGGGAGTCTCACCTGGGCCCCGATCCCCGGGGAGGGGGGGGTCTCACCTGGGCCCCGATCCCCGGGGAAGGGGGGGATCTCACCTGGGCCCCGATCCCCGGGGAAGGGGGGGTCTCACCTGGGCCCCGATCACCGGGGGTCTCACCTGGGCCCCGATCCCCGGGGGTCTCACCTGGGCCCCGATCACCGCGATCTGCGGCAGCTGGATCACCTCGGCCCCCACCGTGTGGAAAATCTCCTGCAGTTTGTTGGTCACGGGGATCAGGGTCTCCATGGCGGGCCCGCACAGAGGGAACCCAGGCGTCCGGGCTGCTCCCGCCCCCCACAGAGACTGAGCGGACCCAGGCGTCCGGGGACGGTTCGCCCCGTTACCTGCTCTCAGGCCCCGGTTTGAACCCCATTCATCCCCAACCCGGAAGCATTGGCCCGCCCCTCTCCGCTCTCTATTGGGCCTACGTCCCAGAATCCCATTCCTATTGGTGGAGGGGCCATCAATCACTGTCCATCGCCCTTCCTCCGGTCCCCCAGCAGGAGAGTGGCTCGGCGCGACCAGTCATTGGCTGGTTCTCGCACCAATCAGCGAGGCCATGGGGCTGCGTGGCGGCCATGTTTGAAAGGGGCAACGTGAGGGCAACGTATACTGCCATGTTTGATAGGGGTGGCTCAGACTAACGGACTGCCATCTTGGGAGCCATCTTTGATGAGGGTACAATGGGGCTTCATCTTCCATAGGGGGAAGTCTGGCAGCCATCTTATATATGGGAAAAAGGCACAAAGGGAGAGAGACTCCACCCCTTTGACCGGTAGCCTAGTGGTTAGTGCACATGCTTGGAATACAGGCATCCTAGGTTCAAATCCCCCCCCTTCTTCCTGGGGTGGGTCTCCCTAAGCCTAGGGGAAGCCCTGTGGGCTATGGGGGTGCTCCAGACCCAGGAGCCTCCCCACCTCTCTTGTTAAATCGGTACAATTTTACGTAAAACACTCACTGAACCACAGGGGCAGAGACACAGGTATCTCCGTGGTACCGAAAACTGGGACCTCCTGAGCCCGTGGCGCTGCCGCCTTGTGATGCAGGGAGAATGTCCGCTGAGAGCTTTACAAAGACAATGTGTGCCTCAGTTTCCCTTTCTCCTTTGCCTCACTACCTGAGGGGGGGAGGTTTAACCCTGCTCTTGGAGCAGCATGGGTGACATGAGGGGCTTGTCTACACTTAAAACACCGCTATAGTGCTCCTGTGTCAATGCTACCGACAACAGGAGAGAGGGTCTCCTGCTGCTGTAAGTAATCCACCTCCCCAAGAGGGAGTCGTCAGATCGTCCAGCAACCTAGCAATGTCCACACCAGGGGTTAGGTGGCTTAACCACACGGCTCATCAGGGTGGTTTTTTCACCCACCCCCCCCCGAGCGATGGAGTTAACCACTTAATTTTCTAGTGTGGACCAGGCCTAGGGTGACAGCACTGGGTGAACTGACTCAGATCAACAGATGAGCGGGAAAGTCCATGAGTCACTCCCAGTGACTGAACAAGCACCACCTAACATGAGGAAACAGTGGAGGCAGAATGTATGAGCTCAATGGGAGACGAGGGGAAGGAGAAAGAGGTGAAGTGGCTGGAATAACTGTTTAGAGAGAGAGACAGGGCACTCCTACCTGGATCTCAGGCCTGCTCTATCATAGGAAAGTAAGTCAGTGTAACTACGTCACTCAGGAGTGTGAAAAACCAGGCCTGGAAGACACAAGTATGGTTCCTCCAGCAGCTTTGCTCAAGGGAGATGCAGCTCTGACTTAACCTTCACTTCAACGTGCTCCCTGAGCGCTTTCAGATGCCATAGGCCAGGGAACAGAGAAATTGTTACCTGGTGTCACCATAAGAACATAAGAAAGGCCGTACTGGGTCAGACCAAAGGTCCATCGAGCCCGGTATCCTGTCTACCGTCAGTGGCCAATGCCAGGTGCCCCAGAGGGAGTGAACCTAACAGAGAATGATCAAGTGATCTCTCTCCTGCCATCCATCACTGCCCCGATAAACAGAGACTAGGGACACCATTCCTTACCCATCCTGGCTAATAGCCATTCATGGACTTAACCTCCATGAATTTACTCAGTTCTCTTTTAAACCCTGTTCTAGTCCTAGCCTTCACAGCCTCCTTAGGCAAGGAGTTCCACAGATTGACTGTGCACTGTTTGAAGAACGTCCTTTTATTTGTTTTAAACCTGCTGCCCATTCACTTCATTTGGTGTCACTGCAAATAAGACCAGCCTTGCGCCCAGAAGGGCCATGGAAGCCTCCTGCAGGAGATTGGCTTGGACGGATTTGTTGCCGGAGCCACAGAGAGAGACAGAGTCGTGGAGGCCACATGCCAGCCCTTGTGGGGTTCTGTCGCACTAAAAGAGTCACTTCCAAGGGCGGGGTTACAGACGGGGCATTGGCCAGAGCCTAGGAATACATGACACAGGGGTCTAAGTCCTTTTGTAGATCTGATCCCAAGTGCCCGCCATCTTGAATTAGGGTAGCCTGTATCTGAATGGGGCAGAGAGGAAGGGGTGAGATCCCATGCCCATGTGCTCACAGCTGCACACGCATGGTCGGACAGCTACGACCCACTGCCCCCGGCGTGTCATGCTGCCTCAGACACGCCTGCCCAGCAGGTTGCAGAACCAGGTGGGCCTGTCCCACAGCCGGAGCTTCTGGCACCACTGGAGGCGGTGATGGGAAATCAAAGTGCACGACAAAGTGCTTTTCTGTGTGTTGTAAGAAACCAGGGGAAGTGAAGGATTGCAAAAGAGAGAGCGGGGGAACACACATTACACACACACACCCCATACACACCCACACACTTGAGTGCTGGAGGCATAAAGAAACGAGATCAAAAGAATAAAGCCAGGTGTGTTTGTCTGACCAAGCGAGAAAGACAACACAACAAGGAAGTCCAGAGCAGAGTAACACAAACACACACTGCCATAGAGAGTCAGAGAGAGAGAGAGAGAGAGAGAGAGAGAGAGAGAGAGAGAGAGAGAGAGAGAGAGAGGTGGGGATAGATAGATTAGATAGATGGGGATGGGGATAGGTGGATGGGGATGGATAGAGAGATAGATAGAGGGGGGGTAGATAGATAGAGGGGTTGGATGGGGATAGATAGATTAATGGGAAGGTCTAGATAGAGGCTAAATACTATGGGTCTAACTCTATTCCAGGTGTTCTCAAACTGGGGATTGAGACCCCCGAGAAGGTGGCGAGGTGATTACATGGGGGCTTGTGAGCTGTCAGCCCCCCCCCCCCCCCCCAGCCTCCAGGATGTCTAATGCTGTTGACTAGATGATATTTACTGTGAATTGGGGAAGAGACTTACTGTGTGGAAGGGGTCACCACTGCAAAAGACTGAGACCCACTGGCCTAGTCAAGGCCATATATCCCCAGTTCTCCCCCCCCCCCATATGTACCCTGTAACTTGTACTGGTGGGGCAGGGTCTGGAGATTCCTGGGGGTGCGGGGCTGGAGGCTGTGAGGGGTGATATTGGGAGCCTGGGGAATGATGTGCCGCGGGGTCCTGGAGCTGTCTAGGGGCGCCGGAGCCCGAAGGCTCCTGGGGGGGTGCTGCGGGGGCGGAGGCTCCCTTCCCGTCCCGTCCCCAGGGTGGCCGGGGCGGGTCTATCCGGTTTCCCCGCCCCGGGACCAGCCCGCACCTACCGCAGGTTAAAACACCCAGAGCCGGGATCCAGCCGCAGCGCCTCCGCCAGACCCTCTAGTGCCCGTGGACCCGGACCGGATCCCCCCGAACCGGCCGCCCCTGCCCCTAGACCCGGACCCGAACCGCCCCCCGCCCGTGGACCCGGACCCGAGCGGGATCCCCCCGAACCGGCCGCCCCTGCCCCTAGACCCGGACCGGATCCCCCCCCCCCCGCCCGTGAACCCGGACCCGAGCCGGATCCCCCCGAACCGGCCGCCCCTGCCCCTAGACCCGGACCCGAACCGCCCCCCGCCCGTGGACCCGGACCGGATCCCCCCGAACCGGCCGCCCCTGCCCCTAGACCCGGACCCGAACCGCCCCCCGCCCGTGGACCCGGACCCGAGCGGGATCCCCCCGAACCGGCCGCCCCTGCCCCTAGACCCGGACCGGATCCCCCCCCCCCCCCCCGCCCGTGAACCCGGACCCGAGCCGGATCCCCCCGAACCGGCCGCCCCTGCCCCTAGACCCGGACCCGAACCGCCCCCCGCCCGTGGACCCGGACCCGATCCTGTCTGACAGCTGTAACCCTGAACCCTCCTAGAACCGAATTGACCCGTGACTACCCCGACGCCCCCCATCCTTCCCCGCCATGGGGGACCCCTTCCACCGCTCCCTGCTGCGCACCCCCCGCGGCCGGTTCTGCGTCTCGCTGCCCCCGGGGGGTGAGTTCCTGCTGGGGACTCCGGAGCCCCTGAGCCGACCGGGCGCCGCTGGTGAGTCCGGGGACCTCGGGGGTTGTCTAGGCCCCGGGTTCTAGTCTCCAGTCCGGCTGGACGGCGGGAGGGGGGCTCAGGACTCCTGGGTTCCATTCAGGAGGGAGGCTGGCCAAGGGGACCCTGCCCATCCGCCGGCTGAGCCAGGGTCCCAGGAGGAGAGAACTGCCCCCCACCCACACACCTACCAGGGGCCCTGGGGTGGGTGATCCGGTGATGAACAGGGGAGGTCCCACAGGACAGAGGAGGGGACAGTTTTCTGAGTGCCCCCCACCCAGGATCTCCATCACCCAAGGGAGGGGGGGGGGGGACTCGGCCCGTACCACCCCCCCCAACTGTGAACCCAGAACGGATCCCCCCGAACGGGAGGCAGAGGAGCCCGTCCAGGGTACAGGGCACCTGGGACCATATGGGGAGGGCCCCTAAAGAGCCAATTGTGATTTATTATAATGTGACCCAGGCCAGAGAAGATCCCCCAGATCCCCCTGACTCCAGCATTTCCGTCCCTAGCTGCTGTGTGCTGGGGGGCTGGGTTTGTCTATCACCCACTTCATGCCCCTTCAGTGCCACAGGCTCCAGCGCTGCCCAGCCCACCTGCGGGACCCCCCATTTGTGTGGGAGTTTGCTGGGCGTCAGGGCAATGTTCCCCTGTACAGCCAGGCTGGGTGTGCTGGGTGTGGGGTGGGAATGCCTGGACACCTGGGCTCTAATGGGGAGGCCACAGGCTCCCAGGGGAAGACCAGGTCCACTGCCTCCTATCCCAAGTGATTCCATAATATTTGCCCTGTGCTTTAGTGCAGATAAATGGCCCCCTCCTCCTGGGTGTGATTTCCTCCCCTCATTAACCATTAACCAGGGCTGTCTGCTTGTGTAGCAGGAACCCTCCCTGAGACTGCAGGTCAGGCCGGGCTGGGGTTAGGGTTGACTAGCCTGGGCTTCCTCTCTCTGTCTCCAGCTGTGGTCTCCTACATGCAAGTTAGTCAGGACAAGCTGTTCTGGAATCATCATTAACTCCACATGCAGACAAATCCGTTCCCACCATGTAGCGTTTCGCCTCCGTCTCTCGCCATCCCCCCCACCTCGGCCAGGGAAATGCCCCCAGGTCCAGTGCCTAGAAGGGCAGTGGAGATGCAGCCAGGCAGAGCAATGAGAACTGAACCACTGCACCAAAATCTCCAAA
Source organism: Sternotherus odoratus (assembly GCA_032164245.1). Classification (NCBI taxonomy): domain Eukaryota; kingdom Metazoa; phylum Chordata; order Testudines; family Kinosternidae; genus Sternotherus; species Sternotherus odoratus. The sequence continues at coordinate 54,709 of JAVMKO010000060.1, forward strand.
CCACTGGAGCTCTTACAGCAGCACAGCTGTACTGCTCAGCAGAGCCGCTCTAGGGTCTCCCATGTAGCTGCTTTGTGCCGCGGGGGAGAGAGCTCTCCTGTCGGCCCAATTAAACCACCCCCAACAAGTGGCGGTAGCTATGTCGTCAGGAGATGTTTCCTGCCCACCTAGCATTGTCCACACCAGCACTTCTGTCAGTGCAATTTATGTCGTTCAGGGGGGGTGTTTTTCACATCCCGAGTGACATACAGACGAGTCTCATTTTACAGGGGGTTCCGTTTCGCGGTCAGCACATAAAGCGAAAACCGCGTATAGTGAAACACTCATTGAGCTGAATGGCGGGCGGAATTGCCCGCACTACAGTTGCAGTTTTTAAATTATTTTTCTTTTTTCCCCCTGTTTTTGCCGACCGCACAAAGCTGAATTTTAAATATTAAATGCACATAAGATGCAACTTACCTGTACCTACAAAAGTGCTAGTCAGCAACAAGCTACTCCTAAAAGGTTTGTCTACACTTGAAGGTTAATCCAAATAAAGGGAAGGTGTGAATGTAAGGCCCTGTCTACACAGGGCAACTAGTAAGACGTTTCTTACTGTCAATGGATGCAGGGACAAGAAGGGATGGGCTTAAACTGCAAGAAGTGAGATGTAGGTTAGATTTTAGGAAAACACTTTCTAGCTCTCGGGGTTGTTCAGCCCTGGAATCAGTTTCCCAGGGAGGTCGAGGAATCCCCATCATGGGAGGCTTCAGCACAGCCTAGACTAGTGGTTCTCAAACTGGGGCTCATGACCCTTTGGGGGGTCACATCCTGGTTCCCTGGGGGTTGTGAGCCTCCGGCGCCACTGAAATGCCACTGAATTGAACGTTTCTGCTTTCGTCAGCTTTTCGGCAGATATACACGCATGGGTATGTCCGCTGAAATGCTGGCGAAAGCGGAAACATTCAATTCGGCAGCATTCGGAGGACATGGCAGGGTCGCAATCGGAGACGGGAAGAGTAAACGGAGTCGCTCAAATGGTAAGTTTGAGAACCACTGGCCTAGACAAACTCCTGTCAGGGATAGTCTGGGTTTCCCTGGTCCCCCCTCAGCATGGGGGCTGGGCTAGACAACCTCTCGAGGTCCCTTCCACAACCCTACGGCATAGCGAGGATGTGAATGTAAAGTGCAGTCGCTCCCTGTACAGGACACTACAGCGCCTTCCTTCTCCTGTTCGAAGGTGGTGTATGACTAGGTAACAGAAGCTAGGCACTCCTGTTCTGGAAAGTCAGCGTCCACACACAGTTAATCAGGAGTGGCTGTTGCACTTTAAATTCACACCCTATCTTACTCGACAGTCTTGTCTACACCTGAGAGCTAATTCCGATGACGACTCTGTTCTGTGCAGTGCCTAGCGCAATGTGGCCATGGCCCATGACAGAGACACCACAATACAGAACAATGCGGAGACACAGCAGGGTGGACGGGGCTCGTGCCTTCATGCCGGGAGGCGCAATAGCACCAGGGGCTTTAGCCATGCTGCTGCCTGTACAGGGAATTGGGGTACAAGTCTATCCACTCCTCAGGGCAGGCCCCTCAGCCCTCTGGGGCAGGGGCATTGAGACTGCCCTCGCCATGCTCAGCACTGTCTCCTAAGCAGCCATCTAGCTTCATAGATAGGCCCGCGGGCTCCTTGGCCAGGGAACAGAGCTAGGCCCCGGAGCCACCCAGCAGCCTAGTGGTCAGAGCACTTCCCTGGGGTGCGGGAGAACGAGGGTCAGATGTCTGCCCGCCCCAGCGCAGGGACTGGCACAGCCGCACTCCCGTCCAGGCTGTGAGGGAGATTGGGGTGTGGCTCCCCTGCTGAACCTGAGCCTGAGGATAAAACAGTCTGGGGGGGGGGAATGGGCCTAGCTGGGTCCCACTCGACCCCCTGGCTATGGGGGACGCTCGGGCAGGGTGTTTTCAGTCTCTGGGTGAAGCTGATCCATGGTGTCAACTGCAGTTCAACAGTCTTTAGACCCAGCCGGTCTGATCTCCTGGCTCTATGGCCAATCCCAAGAAGCCATAGTAGGGTGACCAGATGTCCCGATTTTATAGGGACAGTCCCGATTTTGGGGTCTTTTTCTCACATAGGCATCTCTTACCCCCCACCTCCTGTCCCGATTTTTGACACTTGCCATCTGGTCAGCCTAAGCCATAGAGCCGGTCACAGGCCGGCTGTGCGCCAAGGAACCTTTGTGTGAACCAAGAGGAACAGCTTCAGCCGGAGAGCGAACCAACCCCACACCAGCGAGCAGGGCACTGCCTTGGGGAGGGGAGAACCAGGCCAGACACCTAGCTCAGAGAGTCCTGACCCTGGGGGAAAAGGCCCCATATCCCCTCATCCAGACAGACCAGCCTCGCTCACATCCCTTTCCTGTTCTTCCAGCCCCCACAGCCCAGCCCGTCCTGGGACTGGGTTATCCAGAGACCCCCGAGGGGCCAGGCCCCAAGTCCCTTTCCTGTTCTTCCAGCCCCCACAGCCCAGCCTGTCAGCAAAATGCCAGCTGCTGTCAGAAGCTTTGGGCCATGTTATGTACTTGCAGATGTGATCATGTCACTGCGTAGTCTCTTGTCTACAGCCTGGTATGAAGGGAGGAGGAAGGGCCAGCCCTGCGGATGTGTGAGCTTGGCTGACCATGGCTGGTGTGACGTGGCCACGTCACTGAGCTTGTCAGGGGGCACAGCTGCACCCGTCCCCTGGGGTGCTCTGACGTTCCAGAGTGTGAGGTGTGAGAAACCTGCCCCCGCGAGGGACACCCACCTCATCCCCTGCAGAACCGGGCGTGTGATCCAGTCCTGGGCTCACCTCTGTATGCAGAGGTGCTACCTACCCCCACTCCTACCCAGAATCCCAGCCCAGCCGCCTGTCTTACACCTGTCCCCTCCTGGGACCCCCCGTCCTCTCCAGAATCACAGCCCAGCCGCCCGTCTTACACCTGTTCCCTCCTGTGACCCCCCCCGTCCTCCCCAGAATCCCAGCCCAGGCGCCCGTCTTACACCTGTCCCCTCCTGTGACCCCCCGTCCTCTCCAGAATCACAGCCCAGCTGCCCGTCTTACACCTGTCCCCTCCTGTGACCCCCCCGTCCTCCCCAGAATCACAGCCCAGCCGCCCGTCTTACACCTGTTCCCTCCTGTGACCCCCCCGTCCTCTCCAGAATCACAGCCCAGCCGCCCGTCTTACACCTGTCCCCTCCTGTGACCCCCCCGTCCTCTCCAGAATCACAGCCCAGCCGCCCGTCTTACACCTGTCCCCTCCTGTGACCCCCCCCCCCCGTCCTCTCCAGAATCCCAGCCCAGCCGCCCGTCTTACACCTGTCCCCTCCTGTGACCCCCCCGTCCTCTCCAGAATCACAGCCCAGCCGCCCGTCTTACACCTGTTCCCTCCTGGGACCCCCCCCCCGTCCTCCCCAGAATCCCAGCCCAGCCGCCCGTCTTACACCTGTCCCCTCCTGTGACCCCCCCCGTCCTCTCCAGAATCCCAGCCCAGCCGCCTGTCTTACACCTGTCCCCTCCTGTGACCCCCCCGTCCTCCCCAGAATCACAGCCCAGCCGCCCGTCTTACACCTGTCCCCTCCTGTGACCCCCCCGTCCTCTCCAGAATCCCAGCCCAGCCGCCTGTCTTACACCTGTCCCCTCCTGTGACCCCCCGTCCTCTCCAGAATCCCAGCCCAGCCGCCCGTCTTACACCTGTTCCCTCCTGTGACCCCCCGTCCTCTCCAGAATCCCAGCCCAGCCGCCCGTCTTACACCTGTCCCCTCCTGTGACCCCCCCGTCCTCTCCAGAATCCCAGCCCAGCCGCCCGTCTTACACCTGTCCCCTCCTGTGACCCCCCCATCCTCTCCAGAATCACAGCCCAGCCGCCCGTCTTACACCTGTTCCCTCCTGTGACCCCCCCCCCGTCCTCCCCAGAATCCCAGCCCAGCCGCCCGTCTTACACCTGTCCCCTCCTGTGACTCCCCGTCCTCTCCAGAATCACAGCCCAGCCGCCTGTCTTACACCTGTCCCCTCCTGTGACCCCCCCATCCTCTCCAGAATCCCAGCCCAGCCGCCCGTCTTACACCTGTTCCCTCCTGTGACCCCCCCCCGTCCTCCCCAGAATCACAGCCCAGCCGCCCGTCTTACACCTGTCCCCTCCTGTGACCCCCCCGTCCTCTCCAGAATCACAGCCCAGCCGCCCGTCTTACACCTGTCCCCTCCTGTGACCCCCCCGTCCTCTCCAGAATCCCAGCCCAGCCGCCCGTCTTACACCTGTTCCCTCCTGGGACCCCCCCCCCGTCCTCCCCAGAATCCCAGCCCAGCCGCCCGTCTTACACCTGTCCCCTCCTGTGACCCCCCCGTCCTCTCCAGAATCCCAGCCCAGCCGCCCGTCTTACACCTGTCCCCTCCTGTGACCCCCCATCCTCTCCAGAATCACAGCCCAGCCGCCTGTCTTACACCTGTCCCCTCCTGGGACCCCCCCGTCCTCCCCAGAATCACAGCCCAGCCGCCCGTCTTACACCTGTTCCCTCCTGTGACCCCCCCGTCCTCTCCAGAATCCCAGCCCAGCCGCCCGTCTTACACCTGTCCCCTCCTGTGACCCCCCCCGTCCTCTCCAGAATCCCAGCCCATCCGCCCGTCTTACACCTGTCCCCTCCTGTGACCCCCCCGTCCTCTCCAGAATCACAGCCCAGCCGCCCGTCTTACACCTGTCCCCTCCTGTGACCCCCCCGTCCTCTCCAGAATCACAGCCCAGCCGCCCGTCTTACACCTGTCCCCTCCTGTTCTAAGTGCGCCTGTATCTGTTGGGCCTGTGTGACTGAGCTGGTGTTCGGCTGTGTTGAAACGCACAGCCAGCAATGCCCTGCTCTCTCCCTAGCCCGGGACCCTGGGGAGAAGTTCCTGCAGGCCCTGCCTGGCCCAGAGAGTGGCCAGCCCTGCGACACTGCCGGGAAAGGCCCTATGCCCCATTGCCCACAGCTGGAGCTGGTGACCTCAGGATCAGCCTGTCTCCTATTTCTGGCACTGTAGTTTCGATGCCTGTGGGTTTGGCTCTGACCTCAGGGGCTCACATCACAGCGCTGGTATCGGAGCTTGCATCCGGGTGTCGCAAATTCTTCCTTAGGCCGAACGAGGGGCACTGGGGGTTAATTGCCTCACTGCATATTTGAAAACACTCCTGTAATTAGTGATTCCCCAAGGGAACCCAAGCGCCAGGGATAGGCATTTATTACCCAGTGAAGCAGCAGCTGCAGTTTCTGCTTAAAAGCTGAAATCTTCAGAGGCTCAACGACCCACCTGAAAGCCAAATCAGCCTGAAATGTGGCGGTTGGGTTGGGCACAGGGGGGGGGGGGGAAGGGAATGGGATGCTGGTTGCAGAAAGAGTTCCTGAGTAGGGTGCCCTATACAGGACCCTATTCCCGCCCCTGCTGGTCACACTTGTTTCCAGGGAAGTGAGCGCGAATTTGAGCTTTCCCCTGATTTCCCAGCAGGCGAGGGGTCTGGGGAGGACGTGGCTCTGTTAACGATTAGAATTTTGGTTCCATTTGTATTACGTTATCAGCAAGAGGCTCCATATAGAACCTAGCTTCCCTCTTGCCACTCTAACCCACCAGACTCCCTTTCCCTCCCAGAGCCGGGGAGAACCCAGGAGTCCTGGCTTCCAAACCCACCAGACTCCCCTCCCTTTCCAGAGCCGGGGAGAACCCAGGAGTCCTGGCTCCCAGCCCCTCCGTTCTAACTTTCTGACCCCCCCTCCCTTCCCAGAGCCGGGGAGAACCCAGGAGTCCTGTTGGGTCAGGCAGGCTTGCTAGGGGAATGGAACACAAGCTGGCTGAGGTGGGACTGCCTTGGGGCTGTGGGGTCTGAGACCGCAGAGCAGCAGCGGCTGGGGACCGCAGTACACCACAGTATGTGCCCAGGGAGATAGGACAGCGTCCTGCTCCCGCGCACGTCCGGTTCCACCACCTCTCCTGCCCCGCAGCAGCTGAGCTGGGTCAGCGAGTGGCACAACTGGTTGGGCTGGGCTGGGCTGAGGTTACTGACCCCCTGGGCTCTAACCATTAGACGATACTCCGCACCCAGACCCAGGGCGAGAACCCAGGATTCCTGGCTCCCAGACTCCCCACTCTAACCACTAGCCCCCACTCCCCTCCCAGAGCCAGAGATAAAACCCAGGAGTCCTGGCTCCCAGCCCCCTCCCGCCTTAACAACTAGCCCCTCTGCCCCCCTCCCAGACCTAGGATGGAACCCAGGAGTCCTGTGCTAACCCCTCTTCTGCTCCTCGCAGGCCAAAGCTTCTGCATCCCTATCACTGAGATGGTCGGGGTGCAGCTGGGTGGGTCTGGCTCGACCCCCACAGTGGAGGGAAACCAGTTCACAGGTGAGTCAGGGGGCAAGGTGTGTGTGTGTGGGCATCCCTGCCCCAGGATCCTCTGGGGCAGGGGCTGAGGATGTGGGGAAGGGTCTGTATTTGAAGCATCTGAGACATCAGCAACTGATGAAGTGGTGGTGCCAGGCAGCGGAGGTGGGTTTGGGGGACAGGTCCAGGCAGCAGAGATGGGTTTGGGGGACAGGCCCAGGCAGTGGAGGTGGGTTTGGGGGACAGATCCAGGCAGCGGAGATGGGTTTGGGGGACAGGTCCAGGCAGCGGAGGTGGGTTTGGGGGACAGGTCCAGGCAGCGGAGGTGGGTTTGGGGGACAGATCCAGGCAGCGGAGATGGGTTTGGGGGACAGGTCCAGGCAGTGGAGGTGGGTTTGGGGGACAGGGCCAGCAGCGGAGATGGGTTTGGGGGACAGGTCCAGGCAGCGGAGGTGGGTTTGGGGGGACAGGTCCAGGCAGCGGAGATGCATTTGGGGGGCAGTGGTACAGGATGGGGTGAGGCAGGTTGGAACAATGGAAATGGGGGGGTGGGGGGTCAGAGATTAATAAGCATGACAGATTCCCCCCCCCCCCATCCGCTGGGCAGCTGCTCTGTGGGGGTCAGAGCCCCGCCCCTGGGTTCTGACCCCCCAGCATTGGTTCCTCCCAGTTTTCTTCGTGCAGCGGGAGAAGCGACAGCGCTGGAGCCTGGGCACCCTGGAGTTCACTGTGACCCCCGGCTCCGGGCTGGCCCCACGCTGGGTCGATGCCCTGCACCGGAGCATCCAGCTGCATGGTCAGTACTGGGGGGGGAGTCAGTACTGGGGGTGTGTGTGATGAAGTGGGAGTACTGTGTGTGCGTGCCTCGGTTTCCCCTATGCGTTTCTTAAGAAATAAGGGCTGAAACTGGAAGCAAGGAGGCAACGCCCTCCCCTCTCAAGGTGTGCATCCCTGAATGCTGTAATCTGACCCCAGGCGGGGGAGGGAGGTCAGCTGAACCTGTTGAAGGGAGGTCAGGTGATACCTCCAGCCCGGGAAGAGAGACAAAGGAAAGCAGGGAGGGGCTAGAGGGGGTTGAGTCAGTCTGGGTCTAGCTGGGAAGGGCAGAGGAGCTATCTCGCTCTCTGGCCCCAAGATGGATTCAACGGAGGGCTCACGCTCGCTCGCTGCATGGTCTGTGTTGGACCAGATGGAAGTCATCAAATAAACCTGGGGAAGAAGCAGGAGCCCAGAATCTGGGTCTCACCTCCTAGCACCCCAGAAGGGCCTGACGGAGGGGCCCTGTTCAGACTGAGAAGCTCTGAGTTGGATGGTGTTCCTGACATCTCAAATAAACCGTCTATTCTGCTGGCTGGCTGAGAGTCACGTTTGACTGTGGATTTGGGGTGCAGAACCCATGGGCTCCCTCAGGACCCCGCCCAGGCGGGCTCGCTGGGGGAAGCACACGGAGGGGCAGAAGGTGCTGAATGCTCCGAGGTCAGACGCAGGATGGTGGAAGTGGGGACCCCTGAAGCTCCTGGCCTTGGAAACAGGCTGTGTACGGAGAAGGGGCCGTTCACCTGGAGTCCGGTCTGGCTTCCTAGGGAGCCATTCCAGACCATCGCCCGGGCGCTCCGTGACAGGGGGACACTAGTTAGTAAGGCAGGGGAGACTGCTCAGTACTGGCGGGATTGGTTAATAAGGAGGGGGGACTGGTCTGCAGTGAGGGGGACCGGTCAGCATGGGGGGGGACTGGTCAGTAAGGGAGGAGGGACCAGTCAGTAAAGGAGGAGGACTGGTTAGCACTGGGGGTGGAGGGGGAGTCAGTAAGGGAGGAGGACCAGTCAGCATGGGGGGAACCAGTCAGTAAGGGAGGAGGGACTGGTCCGTAAGGATGGCAATAGTGGTGGTAGTAATCAGTAGACTTCGGGAGGAGGCACCAGAGCAGCCAGAGGGTCCCTGGGGGTCGCAGCAGTCGGGTTATTTCCCAGCTCTGGGGTCAGCAGTGCTGGGGGACTCCTCCCCTCATGATGGGCAGAGGGAGCTGGGACCCTCTCCATGCGACTGGGCGCTAGCATCTTGGGCTGGACTCATAGCAGCCGCTCTGGGCAAGCAGGGGGGAGGGTGTCCCTGGAGGGGAGGCTGACGGCGGGGAAGGGAGTAAGAGCTGTCTGTGCTCCCTCGCAGGTGTCACCCGCCCCAGGAAGCTGCTGGTCTTCGTGAACCCTGTGGGGGGGCGGTGCCGTGCAGGTGAGATTTACCGGGACCGAGTGGCTGGGCTCTTTGCCCTGGCAGGGATCCAGACAGAGGTCATAGGTGAGTGCCCCCCCCAACACCCCACGGTGCTGCCCCCACCCTCTGAGTGACCCACGGGGTCAGTGCTATGCCCCCAGCTTGGGACCAGTCCCTGGGAAGGACCCCTCAGAGTGCCAGAGCCTCCTGAGGTCTCTCTTCCTTCGGAGGTACACGCTCCCCGGAGTCACACAGGGCAGTCGTGACAGACACCAGCTGGCGCTTCGGCTGCGCAGTGGGACTCATGACAGAACATAACCATGGCCAGGCTGAGTCCGCCCAATGGTCCCGTTAGCCCCGCATCCTGTCTGCTGACCGTGGCCCTTACCAGGTGCTCCAGAGGGTATGGACAGAGCCGTGGGTTTATTGTGTGATCCATCCCCTGCATCCAGTCCTGGCGTCCGATTGTCAGCGGCTCGGAGACACCCAAGCAGGGGCCTGTGGCCATGGGGGCTAGCAGCCAGCCACGGATCCTCAGGGATTTATACGGCTCAGTGGCCAGCCTCAGACCCGGTTAGTCTTGGGCAGGGAGGCGACATTCACACCATCGCTGAGCCTGCCCTGAGCCCATGCTGTCCTGTCCCACCCCCGGGGAACACGACCACACACAGGGGAATCTGAGGCATGCCTAGGGTTCATAAAACTAATACAGAAAATTCCCATTTTGTGACAGCCCCTCCCTCCCCATTCCTGGCCAATTCCACCATGCTGCCCTCTTCCTCTGAACCCCCCATCACCAGACACCCCCCACCTTGAGTGACCACCCCACTCCACTGCGCTGTGCTGCCCCCTCCTGCTGAGACTTCCCACCTGTGAGCAATCCCCCCCCGCGACCTTTCCCCCAAGTGCCCCGACTCCTTCCCCCACACAACACCCTCTCTGCTCACTCACCTCCCCCGACCCCCACAGAGACCCAGCGAGCCCTTGAGGCACGAGAACTCATCCTGCAGCGAGACCTGGCGGACCTGGATGGGTGAGAGACCCCTCTACCCGAGACCCCCCCAACCCTAGGATGGGGTCGCCCCATTAACCCCACCCCCATCCCCACATACCCCTGGGCAGCCCTGTTCCCCACCCAGACCCAGTAACCCCCCGCCCCCCCCCATACCCCTGGGCATCCCCGTTCCCCACCCAGACCCAGTAACCCCCCCGCCCCCCATGTACCCCTGGGCAGCCCCATTCCCCACCCAGACCCAGTAACACCCCCCCACCCCTCCATGTACCCCTGGGCAGCCCCATTCCCCACCCAGACCCAGTAACCCCCCCCGCCCCCCATGTACCCCTGGGCAGCCCCATTCCCCACCCAGACCCAGTAACCCCCCGCCCCCCCCCACATACCCCTGGGCAGCCTCGTTCCCCACCCAGCCCCAGTAACCCCACCCTGCCCCTCACATACCCCTGGGCAGCCCCATTCCTCACCCAGACCCAGTAACCCCACCCTGCCCCACATGTACCCCAGTAACCCCACCCTGCCCCACATGTACCCCAGTAACCCCACCCAGCCCCACTAACCCCTAGCTCTCTGCCCCCCAGGCTGGTTTGTGTCGGGGGTGACGGGACCTTTAACGAGCTGATGCACGCGCTTATCTCCCGGACGCAGAGGAAGGCCGGGATTGCCGAGGACAACCCCGCGGCCTTGCTCCTGCCCCCCCGGCTCCGCATCGGCATCATCCCCGCAGGTGTGGATGGGAGGTGGGGGAGAGGCGTCCGGGGGGGCGGTCGAGTGAGGACAGTGGGGAGGTGGGCAGCAGGGTGGGAGTGGAGGATGGGTGGAGGGCACTGGGGACAGATGGGGGGGGGAGCTCCGTGGGGGCAGGGCGGAGATAGCGGACACTGGGGAGCTGGTCAGAGGAAGGACATTGGAGACAGAAGAGGAGCTGGGGATGGTGGATGGTGGAGGGCACTGGGGGGTGGAAGAGGTGGGGGGAGCTCCGGGGGTGGGGGGCAGGAGCTGGTGGACACAGCGAGGGGCTGGGGGTGGAGGATGGGGGAGGGAACTGGGAACAGGTGGGGGGGGTGGAAGAGGAGGTGGGGGAGCTCTGGGGGTGGGGGGCAGGAGCTGGTGGAGATAGCGAGGGGCTGGGGGTGGAGGATGGGTGAGGGAACTGGGAACAGGTGGGGGGGGTGGAAGAGGAGGTGGGGGGAGCTCCGGGGGTGAGGGGCAGGAGCTGGTGGAGATAGCGAGGGGCTGGGGGTGGAGGATGGGGGAGGGAACTGGGAACAGGTGGGGGTGGAAGAGGAGGTGGGGGGAGCTCCGGAGCTGGTGGAGATAGCGAGGGGCTGGGGGCGGGGCTGTGGAGCCCAGGGGGGAGCGACTCACTCCGTTCTCCCCCCCCAGGCTCTACGGACTGCATCTGCTTTGCCACCGTGGGGACCAATGACCCCGTCACCTCCGCCCTGCACATCATCATCGGTACAGGACACCTGGGTCCTCTCTGTGCACCTGGGAGGAGAGTGGGGGCTGGTGGGTCAGAGCAGGGGAGGAGCTGGGAGCCTGGACTCCTGGATTCTCTGATGGCCCTGGGAGGGGAGTGGGGGGGATGGTGGGTCTGGGGGCAGGTGTCTGGGTGCCCAGACTCCTGGGTTCTCTCTCCAGCTCTGGGAGGGGAGTGGTGGGGCTGGAAGCCAGGACTCCTGGGTTCTCGGATGGCCCTGGGAGGGGAGTGGGGGGCTGGAAGCCAGGACTCCTGGGTTCTTGGATGGCCCTGGGAGGGGAGCGGGGGGCTGGTGGGGCTGGAAGCCAGGACTCCTGGGTTCTCGGATGGCCCTGGGAGAGGAGCGGGGGGCTGGTGGGGCTGGAAGCCAGGACTCCTGGGTTCTCGGATGGCCCTGGGAGGGGAGCGGGGGGCTGGTGGGGCTGGAAGCCAGGACTCCTGGGTTCTCAGATGGCCCAGGGAGGGGAGCCGGCGGTCGGTGGGGTACAGTGGCAGGGGTGGAGGAGAGGCAGACTCCGTGCATTCAGCTGCCTGTGCCCCCCCTCTGCCCCAGGGGACAGCCAGCCCCTGGACGTGTGCAGCGTCCACCACCACGCTCAGCTGCTGCGGTACGCGGTCTCGCTGGTGGGCTACGGTTTCTATGGCGACGTGGTGAGCGACAGTGAGCGGCACCGCTGGATGGGCCCACTGCGCTACGACTTCTCAGGTGCTGGGGAGTCCCAGGCCGGGGGAGGGGGTTCCCCAGCCAAAGGGGGGGGGGGTTGGGCCTGGAGAGGGAGCTCTTGCCCCAGCATAGGGGGTGCGGGGATGGGCTCAGGGGCGCCCCTCACCCAGCTGGGAACCCAGGGACTGGGGGATGGGGCAGGGGCCTGAGACGCAGGCAGTCGCTGCTGCCCACAGGGAATGTGCTGGGGGCGGGGGCGGCAGAGGAGGGGGGCAGCATGTCCAGGGGGCAGGGAAGGAACACGCCTCGATGGGGGCTCTGTGGGCGGGGGGAGGGGAGAACAGTCTTGACTGGAGCAGGCTGTGCGGGGCCTTGAACCCCCCCCCCCCTTGCAGGGTTCAAGGCCGTGCTGTGTAACCGCAGCTACGAGGGCACCGTGGAGTTCCTGATGGTGGGGGGCACTGAGGCCAATCCCCGGGACCAGACCCGCTGCAGGGCAGGGTAAGTGGGGGGGGGGGGAAGGATGCAGTGGGGGTGGGCTGGGGCCTGTGGAAGGGGAAGCAGGGTGGGGGCAGATGGGGGGCACACTTAAGGCAGAGTATTGGTGGGGGGCTCAAGGATGGGGTGAGGGGGAATTTCAGGGTGGGGGGACTGCTAGCCTGTAGGAGGGACCGTGGGAGGTAGGTGGGGGGGCTGCTGGCCTGTGGGGGCTGCAGAGCAGGGGAACATGGGAGGGGGCTGCAGGATGGGGTGTGGAGTCTGGTGTCCTGTGGGAGGGGCTGCAAGGTGGGGTAGGTTGGGGGTCTGCAGGCCCATTGGGGGTGGGACTGGAGCCCATGGGGAGTGGCAATCCAGGGCCTCATCCCCCTCAATGCATGGAGGGACCCCATGCCCTTGCCAGCAGTGGCAGCCCAGAGCGCTTTGAGGCTATGGAGGCGGGGGGGGGGGACTTCCTGTCTCACTCCCTGTGGCGAAGTGGGAGTACTGTGTGTGCGTGCCTCAGTTTCCCCTACGCATTTCTTAAGGAATAGGGGCTGACACTGGAAGCAAGGAGGCGACGCCCTCCCCTCTCAAGGAGGCATCCCTGATGCTGTAATCTGACCCCAGGTGTTGGAGAGAGGTCAGGTGATACCTCCAGCCCGGGAAATCAGACAAAGGAAAGCACGGAGGGGCTGGAGGGGGGGGGGGTAGTCTACCCCCAGGGGTAGTCAGGCTGGGTCTAGCTGGGAAGGGCAGAGGAGCTATCTCGCTCTCTGGCCCCCAAGATGGATCCAGCTGAGGGCTCACACTCACTGTATGGTCTATGTTAGACCAAATAGAAGTCATCGAATAAACCTGTTTTACTGGCTGGCTGAGAGTCACGTTTGACTGTGGATTTGGGGTGCAGAACCCATGGGCTCCCCCAGGACCCCGCCCAGGCAGGCTTGCTGCGGGAAGCACACGGAGGGGCAGAAGATGCTGAATACTCCGAGGTCAGATGCAGGAAGGTGGAAGTGGGTACCGTGAAGCTCCTAGCATTGGAAACAGGCTGTGTACGGAGAAGGGGCCCTCCACCCAAAGTCCGGTCTGGCTTCCTAGGGAGCGGTTCCAGACCATCGCCCGGGCACTCCGTGACACTCCCAAACCAGTCTGCAGCCATTAAATGTTCCAGCAGCTCCCCCCCCCCCCACTCAGTGATTGGCTCAGGCAGCGTCAGTCATAGTTGGAGCAGCTCCCCCTACACACACTCCGAGTGACCAGGCTCTCTGCAGACTCCGGTAAAGTTGGTCACACCTGGGGCAGCTCCCCCAGTGCCTAGTGGAGGGGCTGGGGCCCTGGCCACTCACAGTAACAACCTCTTCCCTTGCAGCTGCCTCATCTGCTCTGAATCCAGTCACCAGCTCCCGGGGGGGAGCGAGGAGAAGCTGTCACAGCACGAGACCGTGGCTGCAAGTGAGCTGGGCATGGGGCAGGCATCCCCACCCCTTGCACTAACAAACCAACTGGGGCCGCAGGAGCAGCCGGGGACACTCTAACACGTTCCTGTAAACCCAGCTCAGCCTGGGGGCTCGTGCAATGCCATGCAATAAAATGAGGCTGAGATGGGCCCAGAGCCACAAAACCAGGGTTGGGGTTTGGGATGGGGGACCAGGGTAACAATGTCTCTCTCTCTCTCTCCCATGAGTGGTGGAGGGATGAGGGGTGGGGGTTTGGGATGGGGGACCAGGGTAATGGTGTCTCTCTCCCATGAGTGGTGGAGGGATGAGGGGTGGGGGTTTGGGATGGGGGACCAGGGTAATGGTGTCTCTCTCCCATGAGTGGTGGAGGGATGAGGGGTGGGGGTTTGGGATGGGGGACCAGGGTAATGGTGTCTCTCTCCCATGAGTGGTGGAGGGATGAGGGGTGGGGTTTGGGATGGGGGACCAGGGTAACAATGTCTCTCTCCCCCAGCCAGCGAGTGGTGGAGGGATGGGGTGGGGGTTTGGGGATCCAGGGTAACGGTGTCCCTCTCGCTCTCTCTCCCCCAGGCAGCGAGTGGTGGAGGGATGGGGTGGGGGTTTGGGGATCCAGGGTAACGGTGTCCCTCTCGCTCTCTCTCCCCCAGGCAGCGAGTGGCGGCGGGAGCAGGGACGTTTCCTGGCCATTAACTTGACCTGCATGAGCAGCGCCTGCCCGAAGAGTCCCGACGGCCTCTCGCCCAGCGCCCACCTGGCTGACGGCACGGCCGACCTCATCCTGGTGCGCGAGTGCTCAGCCCTGGGCTTCCTGCAGCATCTGAGTCGGCACATGGACCATCGGGACCAGGTGTGTGTGTGGGGCAGACCCAGGGCCCAGGAACGGGGCACGGGGGGAGGGGGGGAAGAGGCACAGGCCTGGAGTGAGCCATGAGGAACAGAGTCCATAGGGTCAGCAGGCACCAGGCTGAGGGGGTGGGAATGTTGAGTGGGAGGGGGGCAGGCTTGAGGAGTCACTGCGAGTCATTCTGGGCCCAGGCGTGGCTGGGGGCCCCCACGGTGGGGGATGGGGCAGTCCCTCCCTGCGAGGCTGGGTCATGACCCCCGAGAGAGGCCCCTGGAGCTGGGTCCCTCCCCAGGCCTCTCACTCAGTACAGCTCCCCTCTTCCCTCTGCAGTTTGACCTGCCCTTTGTCAGCGTGCACCGGGTGCGGGCCCTGCGCTTCACCCCCAAGCAGCTGGAGGACAGCGAGGAGGGGGAGCAGCCTGGCCCCAGGGGCTGGAAAGGGCTTCTAGGGGGTCTGTGCTGGGGGGAGCAGCCCCTGAGCTCCTGGAGCTGCGACGGGGAGACCCTGCCCCAGGCTGACATCAGTGTCAGGTGAGTGTCCACAGCCCCATGGGGGGGGGGGGGGAAATGCTCCAGAGCTGGCCCTGTCCATGCCCCCGCCCCCATGGCGTGAAAGCCACTTAACATTGGCAGGCAGGGCCTCCCCGCAGGGCATTAGGGGAGCTTCTCCCAGGACTGTGGGAGTTTGGTCCCTTTCTGCCCTCCAGGAGGGTGGTAAGACACAAGCAGTAATTCTGCTGCCCACTCTACGCTGACCAGGCCTCAGCTGCAGGACTGTCCCCAGTGCTGGGCCCCACATTTCAGGAGAGATGTGGGAAACTGGAGACAGTCCAGAGAGCAGCAGAACTGATCCAAGGGCTAGAAAACATGGCCCTGTGCGGGAAGACTGAAAAACCTGGGTTTGTTCAGTGTGGAGAAGAGAGGAGTGAGGGAGGCATGCAAACAGTTTTCACTTACATTAAAGGTTGTCACAACCGGGAGGGAGAAAACTCCTGAACCACGGAGGGTAGGACAAGAAGCAGCCAGGGCCCTTGAAGTTGGACATTAGGAAGTTTTTCCTAAGTGGCCGGGGTGATTAAACCCCAGGAGGCTGTGGCGTCTCACTGGAGGGTTGAGAACAGGTTAGATGAGTCTGACCCTGTCTCATTACCTTGAGCACAGGGGCAGACTAGTGAACCTCTCGCAGTCCCTGCCACTGCTACCCTTCTCTGCAGCCTAGGACTGCATTGGCTTTTCACGGGCAGCTCACAGTCACCCTGTGATTGACCAACACCTGTCTCTCTCCTCCACTGCTGCTAACAACGGCTCAGGCCCTAAGGAGCAGGGAAAGCCTTGGGGCTCCCCTGAGCGCAGGACATAGCTCTGGGCACTGGCCTTTCCTCCCATTTTCCAGACCATCCTGCTGATGCTGTCTCTTGTCCACAGGGTACATGGGCAGCTCATCCACCTGTTTGCTCGGGGCATCGAGCAGGGGATGGGCCTGGTTTAGGGGTGGCCTGGAGCTGCATCCCGTGAGGGCTGCGCCCTTGCCCATCAGCGGAGATCAAGAGCCCTGCAGGGCGACGGCTGCTGTGGTCTGTAGGAACAGACGCGTCAGACCCTCTGTTTGCTCCCTGGCCCCCAGAGGGAGCTGTGCCGTGTTGGGGTGGCTATGGCGCTCGACCCATCCCTGCCTGGCTCCAAGGTGGGGTAGGGACAGGAGAGGGACCTGCAGTCCTCTGCAGTGACCGGGGGGCTCCGGCCAACCCCGCCCTGCAGCCC
This sequence comes from Sternotherus odoratus, assembly GCA_032164245.1. Classification (NCBI taxonomy): domain Eukaryota; kingdom Metazoa; phylum Chordata; order Testudines; family Kinosternidae; genus Sternotherus; species Sternotherus odoratus. The sequence continues at coordinate 70,983 of JAVMKO010000060.1, forward strand.
GACTGGACAGTAGCCACCACTGCGGATGCTGTTTAACCGGGGCCACCTTTCCACTGACTTACATTGGCATGAAGCCGCCAGTGATCAGGGGTGGTTACGCTGGCAGGAGCCACAGTTCAGTGGTGACAGTCAGTCAGGTGGACGGAAGCGGCCTTGGGTTGACCGAACGCTGTCATGTAGCCCAGACGCCGGGCTAAGCGGGGCCAGACAGAACGTAGCTAGGGGAGTAGATGGGGGACAAGTGGAGAACTCTGAAACAGCAACTCGGTCACAAATAAAGGGAGAACAGGTCACGCTTGGCTGTGTTTGATTTCCACCAGGGTGGGGCTCAGGGGCATCCGGTGCCTTCATGGTGGGGGCAGGCAGCAGGACAGGCCCCCACAGTGCATGGATGGAGACTGGCCTCTGATTTTATGTCGCTCCCTGCCCTGCGGCTATCCGAGGCACCAGGGCCAGGCTCCGGGTACAAGGGACGCGGGACAGACGGAGCATGGAGCCAAGGCTGATTCCAACAATCTCTGTTTACAAAACGGCGCCATTTACAAAAGCCCCAGGGCTGTGGAGGGGCTGGAATGTCTCAGCAGCAAAGCAAGCACAGAGTCCAGGGCGAGGGGGTGGCACCCCTCCCTCAGCCCAGGGTGGGGCCAGAGCCCAGGGCAAGGGAGGGGGCACGACATGGGCTGTAAACACTATGCCAGGCCCAGCTGTGGTCCCAGGATGTGGGTGGGAAAGGGGATCTAGGCCCAGGGGATGGCAGGGACCTGGCTGGAGTACATCTGGAGGGGGGAGGGAATCCAGCCCCAGGGAGCAGAGGGTTTGGAGGAAGGTGTAGATGGGTTGGGTGGGGGGGTTAGTGCCCGGGTGGGGATTGCAACAGACCTGGGTGAACCAGGACCAGGCTGGGGGAGGGTGGAGAAATCTCAACCCATTTGGCTGTCCAGGACATATCCCCAGTGGCTTGACTTCTCTGCCAGTGCCTCCCCCCCTCTCAGTGTCCAGCTCCCCCCCCAATCTGCTCTTCTCTGCTAGCCTCCCCACCCAACTCTCCCCTTCCCACACCAGGGGTCCCTGGAGGAAGGGAGCAGCCAGCGGAGCAGCCAGACCCCCAGGGCCAGAAGCAGGGTGGCTCAGAGCTTGTGCGGATTCACCCAGCGGTAGGTGCCCTCGTACTGGAACCCGACCCTCTTCATCAGCTCATCCGCCTCGGCTGGGCCCCGGCTGGGAAAGAGCAACACCCCCAGGTTAGCGCCCACACGTGTGGCGCACGGCATCCTTACGGGAAGTAGGGCAGGGCGCCCCCGGCTCCGCCCGTCATTCACCACTTTCCTCCGTAGCTCCAGCCCGAGGATCGCCTTTCTGGCAGCTTAACTCCCACCCAGGTCAGCACCTCCCCCCCACCCAGTGCCCGCCGTGCCTGGTGCCCAGGAGCGCAGCGCAGTGCCCTGGGGCTCACCTGCCGTAGCAGTACGGGATGGGTTTGATCCTCTCCGACTCGATCTTGTGCAGCAGTGGAGTGAAAATGCGCCAGGCTTCACGCAGCTCGTCACTGGGGGGTGAAGGGAGCAGCGTCAGTGCCTGTGCCACCAGCAATGGCAGCGGGGGGGGGGGGGGAAGTCGACAGAATGGGGGAGATGGGGGGGGGGGACAGCCAGTGTCACATGCTGAGCAGGAGGACGACGCTACCCATGAGTGCTGGACGGGAGGAGTCAATCCCATGATAAAGGGAGGGTCTGTCCCACACTGGGATGGGGGCCCGGACCCAACCACCCGCCACACCCAGACCCAGCCGCTCCCCCACGGTCCCCACATGCCAGGACCCACTCACCCCTCCCCATGTGCCAGTACCCACCAACCCCGCTCTGGCCAGCCCCAACCCCTCCCCCACGGTCCCCACATGCCAGCAGCCTCCCACTAACCTCTGGCCAGACCTGCTGCTCCCCCATTGTCCTCAGGCGCCAGCACCTGGCCGCCGCGGGGTCGGGGGATCAGGGCCGGAGAGGCCCAGTCCCTGCGGGGCTCGTGGGGATGGGGGATTGGGGCTAGGCGGGCCCAGTCCCCGCGGGGCTCGTGGGGAGGGGGGACCGGGTCCGGAGAGGCCCAGTCCCCGGCCGCCAAGGGGCTAGTGGGGAGGGGGGATTGGGGCTAGGCGGGCCCAGTCCCTGCGGGTCTGGTGGGGAGGGGGAACCGTGGCCAGAGAGGCCCAGTTCCCGGCCGCCAAGGGGCTCGTGGGGCTGGGGGACCGGGGCCGGAGAGGCCCAGTCCCTGCGGGGCTCGTGGGGAGGGGGGACCGGGGCTGGAGAGGCCCAGTCCCCGCGGGGCTCGTGGGGACGGGGGACCAGGGCTAGGCGGGCCCAGTCCCCAGGGGGCTCATGGGGCTGGGGGACCGGGGCCGGAGAGGCCCAGTCCCCGCGGGGATGGGGGCCGGAGAGGCCCAGCACCCACCTGCGCACAAAGTGCATCTGGTTGCCACAGAAGACGTCCAGGATGAGTCGCTCGTAGGCATCTGGCAGTTTCACATCCTGGGGAGACAGAGACGTGAACTGGGGTGTGGGGAAGGGAGGGGTTGTGTTGGGAAGGGGCAGCTGGGATGGGGGTGAGGGGGGCTGGTTTGGCAGCCATAGGTCAGGTCCAGCTCTCACTGTTCAGGGCAGTGGAGGGAAGGGTGGGCTTTGGGGCGGTAGGGGAAGGGGAGTGGGGGGGGGGGCACCTTGCAGCGGTTGCCGTAGGTCAGGTCCAGCTCCGACTCCTAGGGTGGTGGGGGAGGGGGGGGGGAAGGGGAGCGAGGGGGGGGCACCTTGTAGCGGTTGCCGTAGGTCAGGTCCAGCTCCAACTCCTAGGGCGGTGGGGGAGGGGGGGGAAGGGGAGTGAGGGGGGGCACCTTGCAGCGGTCCAGCTCCCGACTCCTAGGGCGGTGGGGGGGGGGGAAGGGGAGCGAGGGGGGGCACCTTGCAGCGGTTGCCGTAGGTCAGGTCCAGCTCCGACTCCTGGGGCGGTGGGGAGGGAGGGTGGGGGGAAGGGGAGCGAGGGGGGGGGCACCTTGTAGCGGTTGCCGTAGGTCAGGTCCAGCTCCGACTCCTGGGGCGGTGGGGGGGGGGGGAAAGGGGAGCGAGGGGGGGGCACCTTGTAGCGGTTGCCGTAGGTCAGGTCCAGCTCCGACTCCTGGGGCGGTGGGGGGGGGGGGAAGGGGAGCGAGGGGGGGGCACCTTGTAGCGGTTGCCGTAGGTCAGGTCCAGCTCCAACTCCTGGGGCGGTGGGGGGGGAGGGGGCAGAAGGGGAGCGAGGGGGGGCACCTTGTAGCGGTTGCCGTAGGTCAGGTCCAGCCCCGACTCCTGGGGCGGTGGGGGGGGGGGCACCTTGTAGCGGTTGCCGTAGGTCAGGTCCAGCCCCGACTCCTAGGGCGGGGGGGGGGGGGAAAGGGGAGCGAGGGGGGGCACCTTGTAGCGGTTGCCGTAGGTCAAGTCCAGCTCCAACTCCTGGGGCGGTGGGGGGGGGGGTCAGGTCCAGCTCCGACTCCTAGGGCGGTGGGGGGGGGGGGGGAAGGGGAGCGAGGGGGGGCACCTTGTAGCGGTTGCCGTAGGTCAAGTCCAGCTCCAACTCCTGGGGCGGTGGGGGGGGGGGGTCAGGTCCAGCTCCGACTCCTAGGGCGGTGGGGGGGGGGGGAAGGGGAGCGAGGGGGGGCCACCTTGTAGCGGTTGCCGTAGGTCAAGTCCAGCTCCGACTCCTCGGGGTCGAAGAACATGCCGGGTTTCTTCGTCATCATCTTGGTGTACACAGCCTCGTTGGGCTGCACCCGGATCACCAGCTCGTTGCGCTTGCACTGCCGCTGGAAGATGTCGCCCGGCACGTCCCGGAACTGCAGCCGCACCTCGGCCTTGCGCTCGTTCAGGGCCTTCCCGCAGCGCAGCACGAATGGGACGCCTGGGGAGGGGGGGGGGAGAGGCTGAGCCAGGCCCCCACCCCAAGAGCACGACAGCACAGGCGGGGCAGGGACGGGGTGTGGAGGAGAGAGACTCCCCAGCATGCAACAGCCGGAGAGGGGAGGACATCAGATATTTCCTGTCCCGCTCCCCCTGCTCAGGACTGTCCCATCCCATCCCGTCCTGTTCCTTCCCAGGATCCCTGCCCCATCCCCCGCGCCTGACCTATGGCCCCCTCACCCCCCCAGCCCCCGCTCACCCGCCCACGGCACTCACCCCGCCCCTTCCCCTCCTGTGCGCTCGCTCACCTCCACCACGGCACTGATCCCCCCCAGCACTCGCTCACCCCATCCCTTCCCCTCCTGTGTGCTCGCTCACCTCCCCAAGACACTGACCCCCCCCCCCAGAATTCACCCCGCCCCTTCCCCTCCAGTGCGCTCGCTCACCGTCCCATCGCTCGTTGTCCACGTACAGCACGGCGGTGGCGAAGGTGGCCGTGTTGGAGCCAGTGGGGACCGTGGGGTCGTCCAGGTAGCTCTTCTGAGCCTCGCCCGCCCCATCAGGGTTCCCCACATACTGGCCCAGCACCACGTTCTCCAGCTGCAACTCCGAGACACCCTTTAGCACCTTCACCTGTGGCGGGGACGGATGGCTTAGTCCCCCGGCAGCACCCAGGGAGCCACGGCCAGGGCGGGGGCTGGGCTGCTTGCAGAACAGCAGGGGAAAGGGAGGAGGCGTTGGGAGCGCTGGGTGGGGGAGCCCGGGGTGAAGGGGCTCGGAGGGTGGGAGGGGAAGGACGGGGGAGCCCAGTGTCAGCACCGTGGCATCAGTGCAGTTCAGCCACAAGCAGTGGCGGCTCTGGGTCACAAGAGGGCACCTCGACCCTATCCCGTAGGAGGGGACCAGCCAAGCACAGAGCTGGGCATGGGGGGGCAGGCCCTACGCTGCGTCCCAGCCCTCTGGGCCAAACTGGATGCCCCTGGGCCAGGCCTGACCCACCTTCTCATCCCGCACGTCATCCGAGTCGGTGGAGGCTGGTTTCTCCATGGCCACCAGGCAGAGCATCTGCAGCAGGTGGTTCTGCATCACGTCGCTGCCGGGAGGGGAGAGGAGTCAGCATGGGAATCACTGCCGCAGCCCGACACTCCCCCGTCCACTCCCCCCCCCCAGGCCGACACCCCCCGTCCACTCTATCCACCCCAATGCCCGGGATCAGTGGTTCTCAACCAAGGGGACCTGTACCAATGTGGGTACCCACAGAGGTCTTCCAGGCGGGTACATCTAGATATTTCCCTAGATTCACAATAGGCTACATAAAATGCACTAGTGACTTCAGTACAAACTAGACGATGACTTGTGTATACAGCACTGCCTACTGTCCACTGAAATGTGAGTACGAGGTTGATATTCCAGTGGATTGATTTTATAATTCTATGGTAACAATGAGAACATCAGCAATTTCCCAGTAACCCTCTGCTGTGCCACGGTTGTCATTTTATGTCGGACTTTGCAAACAAGTGGTTTTTCAATGAGGTAAAACTTGGGGTACGTGAGACAAATCAGACTCTTGAAAAAGGATACAGTCATCTGGATACAGTCATCTGCCTCTTCCCTGGATCCCTCCCAGCAGGAGAAGGGGATCAGAGCCAGCCGGCCCAGGATACGGTCTCTACCCACCCCTCCAGCGGTTAAGCCAGTACTGCTCTGGGTGCCACCTCCACGCCAAGAACAGACCCCCTGCCCCACTCACCGGATGATCCCGAACTCATCGAAGTAGCCGCCCCGCCCTTCTGTGCCGAACGGCTCCTTGAAGGTCAGGACGACACAGGCCACGTTGTCCCGGTTCCACACAGGGCCGAAGATCCGGTTCCCGAACCTGCCAGGGAGACGCAGAGCCTGTCTAAGGGGGAGCTACCATACTGGTGGGATTTGTGGGAGGGGTGTCACCCTGACGGCCAGCGAGGGGCCCTTAACGCTCCCCCTGCCCGGCTCTTCCCTTGGGAAAGGGCCCAGACGCTTTCCCACTGGCTCTGCCCCATCCACCAGCCAGCCCCACCTCAGCACCATGAGGTTCTGCACCATCTCCTTGCCCAGGTAGTGGTCAATGCGGTAGATCTGGTCCTCCCGGAAGAGTGACGCGATGTGATTGGACAGTTTGTTGGAGCTCTCCAGGTCTTTCCCAAATGGCTTCTCCACGATGATGCGGTTCCAGCCCCTGGGGGGAGGGGAGAGCAGAGGGTGTCAAATGTGGCTGCACCTCAGAGCCCCCACCCCAGGCCTGTGCTGGCCCCATCCCCTGGGCGCTCACCCTTCGACCTGCCCCACTGTCTCTCACCCGTGGCCCATGCAGCACTCCTTGATGTTGTGGGTGACGTGCTCATAGACACTGGGGGGCAGCGCCAGGTAGAACAGCCGGTTGGCCGTGTCCCCGTTGTGCAGTGCGTCCAGGTGGGCGTTCAGCCGGCGGAAGGAGGTGCTGTCATCGTAGGTCCCCGACACGTAGCTGTTCCGGGCAAAGAACTCCTCCATCTTCTTCTGCTCCTCCGGCTCCACCTGCAGGGACAGGATCAGGCTGTCGTCAGCCGACAGACATGGCCCCTCAGTCAGCTATGGCACCGGGGGACACGGCCACACACCCCACCGAATCCCAGAGATAAAGGCCCTGCCCTCTGCTATTCAGGGGAGCTGTACCCCAGACGCACCCCCCCCCCGAAGGCTGAGGACCCCAGGCCCTCCCCTGCTCTGGAGAGGGACCCGTGGGTGGGCTGAGGGGGCCACACCTTGAAGTAGGGCTGGCTCTGTTTGCGGATGTCGTCAATGGTGAGCTGGGAGCGGGCATAGCCCACCACATAGGTGTCATCGGGCAGGAGGCCATCCCGGAAGAGCCACCTGGAAGAGAGTTCAGCTGGGTCACGAAGCCAGAGACCGAGGTGCCGGGTCCCCACCACACAGCCAGGGTGGGAAGAGGAACTTACCAGATGGTCGGGTAGATCTTCTTCTTGGCCAAGTCCCCCTGGAACAGACAAAGGGGAGGTCATAGCAGCAAACTGGCAGGGAAAGGCCCCGGGCCCCATTCCCACCTCCCTGCCCTGGGGCTGCATGGGAACTTGTGGCCCCTAGAGGGGAAAGGCCCCGGGCCCCAGTCCCACCTCCCTGCCCTGGGGCTGGATGGGAGCTTGCGGCCCCTAGAGGGGAAAGGCCCCGGGCCCCATTCACTGCTCCCCTGAGCCACCCAGTCAGAGCCAGCGCCCCCTACAGGGTAAAGGCCCCATATCCAATTCCCCACCCCTCTCTACATGACACAGTCCCCCTAGGTCTATCCAGACTCTCACAGCTTTGGGCCTTTACCCAGGGTGCGGTCTGGCTCTGCAGGAGGGAGGACCCAAGCTGCCACAGCACTGCCGGCAGGCAGGTGAACGCTCGGGCTCTGTGCCAGGCCCCACAGGGTGGGCACGGGTGCTGTTTGCTCTGGTGGGGGAGCAGATTAGGCTGACTGGGTTGCAAGCAACAGGGATTTGCTGAGTTACGGAGACACAGCACCCAAAAGAAAGGTAGTTCCTGGTGCAAGGGGCAGTGGGGAGAACGGGACGGGACCCAACCAGTTACCAGCTCAGTGCAGGGGTGACAGGGCGACTCCCTGGCCTGAGCCACACCCTGTGCACACAGGCTAACAACACAGGCTCATTGCTTGCCGCAGCCAGCACAAGCAAACACCTGCCCCGTCTGCGCTGGGCAGGGACGTCACCCAGATGGGGCCACATGTGTGTGGGGATGTCTGGGGGTTTGGGGGCTCTGTAGAGCCAGGCTGTCCCCTTGGGATGCTGCTCTGGGGAGGGTCAAACACAGGGGTCAGGAACGTGGATGCAGGTGCAACAGAAGCTCTGGAGGGTCAGACATGGGGGTGGGAGGCAGGGAGGTGGATGCGGACACGAAGATCTATGGGGTGGGTTAGACGGGGTGGGGGGGGGGGGGAGAGGGAGGTGGGTGTGGATGCAGCAGGAGCTCTGGGAAGGGTCAGACACGGGAGACGGGCAGGGAGGATCATACTAGGTGGGTTGATTGATTCCCCAAGGGTCTAGCTCGGAGGGTTTCTCTCCCAGCTGCAAAGGGTCAAGGGTGGGGGGTGGGGGGAAGAGAGAGAGAGAGAGAGAGAGAGAGAGAGAGTGTGTGTGTGTGTGCACGTGTGTGCATGACCTAGTGTTGCTCTTATCCCATGTTGGCTCCACCCACCAGCCTATTTCAATGCAAACTTGTTCAGAGAGAGGGAGATGGGGACAAAACAAAACAGTGAGTCACAGCCTTCCTCCCTGTATGACCCAGCAGCGGCAGTGCCGCAGGCAGGTGTCCAGGCTTGGAGCAAGTCAGTGTATGTAGACAAACAAACCCCCCCCCCCCCAGCAGGAATGTCAGTCCCAGGCCAGGAAATGGAGGAGCAGGGAAAAGGAGCCAGTGAGACACAGGTGTCCGAGCCAGCCAAACCAGTGTGTCCACAGCTCCCCTCCCCCCGCACAGGACAGCAAGGACATTCATGTTTGCCACCCGCCCTGCCCGGGAGCCAGATGCCACCTTCTGCTCATTCCCTGTCCCAGATTTCAGCTCCCCAGAACCTGGCCTAGGTCCCACCCCTCCAGCCCTGGGGGAAATGAACAGGAAGCTCCTTATCTACCACAACCCTGATAAGCAGCTCTCTCCTCCCTCCCTCTGCTGGGGAGGGGCAGGTGCCAGAGATTCAGCCTGGGCCATCCCTGCCTGACCACAGAGATCCCAAGCGATGGCAGGGGCAGCCCCCCACCACAGCTGGCCCTGGCCCGGCTTACAGAGTGGGGACGCCTAGCTCCTGCCTGTGGTTCCCTGATGTGGTTCATCCACTTCACACGAAGGAATGCCTTTGTCTAGAAAGGGAGCCGGGCTCTGGGTTCAATTGCCCTGGTCACCTTGGATTAGTCACGGAATCGCTCCATGCCTCAGTTTCCCCACTACAGCGTAGGGCCTGTGTGTCCATGCAGTGCCTAGCATAACAGGGGCCCTGCTCCCACTCGGGGTGGGGCGGGGGAGAGCGTGTGACGTCCGCCCCGGCCCCAATCTCTGCAAGGAGAGGTGTGCAGTACACACCTAGGAACAAAGGAACCCACTGCATGGGGCGGTCTCTGGAAAGCCCTGAATCTGAGAAGGACCTAGGGGGCTTAGTGAACAACTCGATGTGGCTAAAGGGGTTTGTGGGATCCTGGGGTGTATCAACAGGGCAGCTGTGAGAAGAAGCAGGGAGGGGATTTTACCACTGGCCACAGCCCTGGGATAGTGCATCCAGTTCTGGTGGCCACATTTTAAAAAGGCTGTGGAAAAACTGCAGAGGGCAGAGAAAGGAGCCAGGAAAATGATCCAAGGGCTGGAGACAAATACAAGAGTTTAGCATTTCAAAGGGAAGCCAGAGACATTCAGTCAAGCAATAGGGCACCTGTGGAGGTGATTAGCCATCAGAACCAACTCCCAAGTGAAGTGATGGTTTCTCTGACTCTGCTGCCTCCCAGTCCAGCTGGGCTGCCTTGCTGGAAGATGCTGGCTAACCGGGGTCGAAGTGGGTGAGATTCTCTGGCTTGGGACACACACGCGTTGGACAAGATGTCCCACGCTGCCGTGATTACTTCCATGAAGCTAGCAAGGGTGAGCAGCGTAGCATTGACCATCCCTAGCTACATGGAAGTAAGAGTTAACTGGGGCTCATCTGGGCCAGGACTTAGAGCGATAGCCACGTCCATGTGACCATACCCCTCTCGCTGCACAGGGACAACCAGCACCAGGGCCAGAGCAGCCTTGCTCTCCTCTAGGCACAGTGACTCAGCAACGCCTGGCACTTCCCCTTGTGCTAATACCACAGATCCTGCAGCCGTCCTCATCACGGCCCCTCTGAGAGCAGAGGGAACTGGAAAGTGAGGTAGAAAATGGTTAAACTGAAGGCCCTCAGGAGGGAGCATCTGGGAATGTCAGGGCAAATTTGGGGCAGTGGGTAAATTTGAGGGCACCGGGACAGTCTCAGTCACACATTGGCATGCTGAAATCATGCTACTGCTCACAGGATTAAGACAAGGGGGGTTGGCCAAGCCAGGGCCTGCCTGCCCCCCCCCCCCCCACTGTCTCATCACCACAGCCAGCACCAGCAGTGCACCTAGGCCTTGGGTTTCCCCTGGCAGGGCACCCAGCTAACCCCGATCTGTGCCTACAGGGATTAACTCCCCACCCCCAAAGCTGCTGCTGCTGGAACCAGGTTACACACGGAGCTGTAATCGCTGCCTGTGTTACACAACAT